>WBNQ01014993.1:8250-18847 GCA_013401375.1 Spizella passerina
GCAAAGGGGTTGGATCAGCTGATTTCCAGAGGTCCTTTTCCACCTCATCCATGCTATGAACCAATGTGTGAACTATTTCTATAACCTGATTTCTTCCTAATTTATTACAGAAACATATTTTTGGTATGATTTAAGAGTTTTCATTAGTGATACTGGGGTTATTTCATGAACTCATTCACCCAGGTGCTGCACCATTTAGATCTAAGGGCTAGGACAGAGCAGTGAAATATTTAAAACATGCCCATAAATAATCTACATGTTTTTTTCTAGACATGAAGAAGTATTGAACTGAACTATATTGACCTAGGAACCTTCACAGCTTTTGGCCAAATGTGCAGACCTCTTGTGTATGACCTGGCAGGGAAAATAAAAAAATAAACTTTAGAATTTTGATACCTGTCTAGAAACAAAAGAGAGTTTCAAACTGTACATTGTTACTCCTTTTATTCCAGAAAGGATAGCTGTTCCAGTAAAATTCTAGCTTAAGACTGAAAAAGTTTAAAATCTTGTTGAATTTTGTTTCTTTTGTTTTAGTTTTGTTCTGAATATCAGCTGTTTGGAGTTCTACAGGAGTCAGGAATCTTAGATTTGCAGCTAGATTACAAAGAAGGTGATGGAATTGTAAACATATGATTAATTGCATAAGGTTTTGAAAAATATGTTTACCATTTCTTCCAATTATCACATGAGAATCATCCACATCTGCACATGCACAGAGACTTGTCCACATTGAGTATAAACAATTTATATGAGGAGAGACCCTTTAAGCAGAAATTTTCAACATGTGAGGGGATATAAATAATCAATTTCCCTAATACCTAAATACAGTTTGAACATTTGAAATGCAGATAATCTCAGGAAATACCATAATTAAAAGCCTCTGCATTTTTCTGACTAGTTCTTTTCAAGGGAATCTGATTTTTCATTTCACTTGCCATCCAAGCAAAACAAAAAAATTGGCTTGAGCTGATAAAAATATGAACATGAAAAACTACAAAAACTTTAAGTAATTCTTGACTTACTAAAAAAAAAAACCCCAAAAAACACCCTGAAACCTAACTAACCTANTAATGTTTACTGGTTTATTGCAGAAGGGGATGGGTACCTAGAGTTGAGCCATAAAATTAGAACTAGGTAAGCTAGGTATCAGCAGTACCTGAAGTTTGTGTTAGCTCTGGCTCTGGAGCAGACCCAGTCTGAGTGCTAGAAGTTTGTTTTTCTTGCTATTTGTGCCAAGGTGACTCGTCTAGCAATGCAGTTCGTCTTGAAGGAAGCCTCCTATCCAGACAGACAACCTGATACTGCTGTGAGCATGAGATAAAGGCTCCATGCAGCTTCTGGTACTGGGCATTCACATGGCTGTTTTCTCTGTAGCTTTGCACCCTCCAAAACACTTTTTTTCTGTATCAGTATTTTCCAGTGTTTGCTTCCATTACTGTCTTTCTTTGCTGGTAAAGAAGGGCTATATTCTACCCTCAAGCCTATTTTACTGCTCTTTAAAATCCTACAAATGCTTGGGTGTATTACATCCTCTCAAGATGAATTTGCTTAAATGCTAACACAGTTTAGCAGATATCCCTCAGACAAAAATATCGCTCCATGCAGTGAGTATATTTCTCTGAAAAGCAACAATTTTGGGCTAAATTGGCTGGCATTGTGAACCCCTGATGCATGATTATGGCCCATCACCTAGTGCCAGTGATAAAATACCTGTCCCCTCTGCTCAGCATGTTCTGAGGCCACACCTGGAGAACTGAGCCCAGTTCTGGGCTCCACTGTGCTTGAGAAATGTGGACATAGTGGAGAGAGTTCAGCCAGAGGCCACCAAGGTGATTAAGGGACTGGAGCATCTGTCCTGTGAGAGAGCTGGGACTGTTAACCAGGGAAAGAGAATGCTCAGGGCACATCACTGTATATAAATATCTGAAGGGAAGGTGCAAAGAGGATGGAGAGAGACTTTTCAGCGGTGTCCAGTGACAGAGCAAGAGGTGATGGGTGCAAACTGAAACACAACAGGCTCTGTGTGAATGCAAGGAGGTCAAGCACTGGCACAGGTTGCCTGGGAAGGCTGTGAAATCTCCATCATTGGAGATACTGAAAAACTCTCTAAACATGGTCTTGAGAAAGTGATTTTATGCAGCCCTGCTTGAGGGCAAAGGGGTTGGATCAGCTGATTTCCAGAGGTCCTTTTCCACCTCATCCATGCTATGAACCAATGTGTGAACTATTTCTATAACCTGATTTCTTCCTAATTTATTACAGAAACATATTTTTGGTATGATTTAAGAGTTTTCATTAGTGATACTGGGGTTATTTCATGAACTCATTCACCCAGGTGCTGCACCATTTAGATCTAAGGGCTAGGACAGAGCAGTGAAATATTTAAAACATGCCCATAAATAATCTACATGTTTTTTTCTAGACATGAAGAAGTATTGAACTGAACTATATTGACCTAGGAACCTTCACAGCTTTTGGCCAAATGTGCAGACCTCTTGTGTATGACCTGGCAGGGAAAATAAAAAAATAAACTTTAGAATTTTGATACCTGTCTAGAAACAAAAGAGAGTTTCAAACTGTACATTGTTACTCCTTTTATTCCAGAAAGGATAGCTGTTCCAGTAAAATTCTAGCTTAAGACTGAAAAAGTTTAAAATCTTGTTGAATTTTGTTTCTTTTGTTTTAGTTTTGTTCTGAATATCAGCTGTTTGGAGTTCTACAGGAGTCAGGAATCTTAGATTTGCAGCTAGATTACAAAGAAGGTGATGGAATTGTAAACATATGATTAATTGCATAAGGTTTTGAAAAATATGTTTACCATTTCTTCCAATTATCACATGAGAATCATCCACATCTGCACATGCACAGAGACTTGTCCACATTGAGTATAAACAATTTATATGAGGAGAGACCCTTTAAGCAGAAATTTTCAACATGTGAGGGGATATAAATAATCAATTTCCCTAATACCTAAATACAGTTTGAACATTTGAAATGCAGATAATCTCAGGAAATACCATAATTAAAAGCCTCTGCATTTTTCTGACTAGTTCTTTTCAAGGGAATCTGATTTTTCATTTCACTTGCCATCCAAGCAAAACAAAAAAATTGGCTTGAGCTGATAAAAATATGAACATGAAAAACTACAAAAACTTTAAGTAATTCTTGACTTACTAAAAAAAAAAACCCCAAAAAACACCCTGAAACCTAACTAACCTAAGCTAATGCAAGGCACAAGAAAAAGGTTTTTACAATGTGTGAATGTAACTTCAAAAGTTGAATTTGTTTAGGGAATTTGTATTTTCTGCTTCTTTCTTCAGGAACCTATTTGCATTTTAAATAATTAAAGCATTAAAACTGAAAAATTTATAAATGAGANAAAGCGTGTGGGGGGGAGGGGAGTGAATTTGTGTGAAGAGTGACAGAACGCTTTGTCCAGCGCAGCTTTGGCTGGTTGTAACAAGCGTCAGGACATTAGACGCAACAAAAGCTGGATTGGCAGTATCATCAATCACGGCTCTGACAGTCGACTTCAGTTTGTTTGTTCCACTCTGCATAATAAGTGATTGGATCAGGTTTAATTAGATATTGGGTAATCAATCATTGCCAACAAGGCAACCCAGCTTGGGATCTAGATGCTGCAAAGGGGGGGAAAAAAAGCAAATCTCATCCAGGATGCATAAATACTCAAATGTATAAGCACATAGGGTGAAGCTTCAGAGGAAAGGTATAAAGATGTCTGCAAGATGGCACATAATAGAATCGTTCACATCTGTACCATACTTGTTACCAGACATCTGCAGTTTGACATTTTACTTTCGCTGCATAATTACTTTTCAATATAATATAATATACTGACCTGAGGGAGAAAGACAAAGCAATTAAATTATGCATAAGATCCTTTCCTCCCCAATCCTTACCAAAAAGATAAAAAAAATAAAAGAGAAATAGCAAGAATAGGAATTAGCATTCTTATGGTTATTTGAAGAGAAGGACAGAAAATTCTTCCTCCTACCTGCTATGATGAGGAGTCCCACTGTATAACTTGTTAAATCAGCTACTCTGAATTGAGATTACCTTAAATTATTTTTTCTATCTTATTTTGCAATGTGTACCTACAGATTAAGGCCCATGCAATGAAATAAAAGGAGTGATGGATGGAGCAAATTAATCCCATTAAATTTAATTAATCCCATAAATCGAGAGAAAAGTTGAAAAGAAATTCTAGAAGACCCAAAGGGAAGTGTACCTGCATTTTTCATAAATGCATAATGCTGATATAAGTTAGCACGGGATAAGATGTATCACTAATTAACAAGGACTGCATTATCAGAGGCCATTTTAAAGTGCAGGGTAGGCATGCACAAGACAGGTGGGAGCAGTGTGGAGCCTGACTCTGGTGTCCTGTGTTCTGCTTGACAGTGCCCATTTTACATGTGGACTCCTTACATTCCTATAAATGCATGGGGAGAACTCCATAAGAAAGTGTGTTCAGAGAAGCTGCTGAGCTGGGAGAGGAGTCACTCACACTCAGAAGCACCAGGAAATGCTGAGATTCAAGCTGCATAAAACTTCAGTGGAACCAGGACTAGCATCCTACTCACTGGTATCTACTGTGGCATTAAGCGTCTTTTAGGAATTTGCTGAGTCTGCATCATTAAGTACAATGCTGCAAGGACAGAGGTTGGTCATGGATAAAAATCACTGTCCTGATAAGGACCAGGAAGGATTGTTGCCTTTGCCTACCACAAACTAGATAAAGGTTTCAGCTGACAGTGGTTTAAGGGGTTTATTTTTTGGTTTATCTGATCTGGTACTTGCGTTCTGACAAGTGAGCACCTTTAAAGAAGTCTATGGCCTCAGTTAGGCGAGATGCTGTGTTAACTAAATCTTCAGTATGATCAGAGGAAACTTATCATACTGAAAGGACCTGTCTGTTTACAGGATGTGACAGTAAATTCTGTCCTTATTCACTCTGAGTCTGTGGGGATGAGACCCTGAGTGTGATTATTCACCCTGAGTCTCATTCTCAGGGCTGGGACCTTCACAGGTTCCTCCTTCTGTCCAGGAAAAGGAGGAGCTGAAATAATCACCCCCAAGGGACAGGGCCACACAAAATCTTCCACCCCTGGCACAGGATGCTTGTGCCACCCAGGAGAGCAGCTGGACATGGAGCAGGCTCTGGGATGGCTCCATTCTCATCCCACTGGTTTGCAGCAGCTCCTGCTGCTTTTAACCTTTAAACCACAGCTGAGGGAAAAGCCTACTGGGGGCTCACGACTAAGACCTCATGTACCAAAAGAGCCAGTTTTCATTCTTTCCACAGCTGTCACTGCTAAAGTCTTTGGCTTTGCAATAGAAGTAGAGAACATGGTCAGATATGGTACCAATCGGTCTAAGAATCGTTAATTTGGAGAAAAAAATTCAAGTTTTCTTGAACAAAATAAGTCCTGCAACCCGGAGTTGGCACCTACAAGCAACATATTTGATAAAAACATGTTGGTTTTGTGGTCTGGAATTTGCAGGTGTTTTCTGGTCAGTGTGGAAAAAGCATCTGAGATTTTGCATCATGGTATCAGCTTTAAAAAGGGAGGAAAAGGAAGAAGAAGGAAAAGGAAATCTACAATAAAGATTTTCCTCTGCTCAGCTGTGATGTGCTACATTGAACAATGTTTCATGTTTGACACACACTTTAACCTGACACCAGTGAAGTGATAGCCTGAGTATTTTGTCCACTAGAGAAAGCTTTTATCTTGATTTGTTGTGTTATGGATTGAACATTTTATGATGTATCTGGATCAGCTGCCATGATTCCTAGACCTGGGAGTAGCCATCAAATTATCAGAGTCAGCCATCATGTCATAAAGAGATAGTCTCCCCTGACTCCTCTTCAGTCTCCTCAGCTGCGAATTGGGGCTGGGCAGAGCTTTTCTCAGACATGCTGAATGTCAAATTTATTTCCCTGCTGTGACTAGCGAGATTGGACTCCTCTGCAAAATTTACAGTGTGACTTTCTAATCAAGCCCCCCTCTTATTCTGCTTCTCTTAATTTTTTTCAAACTCACCAGGCTTGAAGCCAGAAGCAGTGGTGTTTCTAGTCTACTCTGCTTTTATTGTAGGGTGTTTTTATCTGATGGAGTTGCCCCATACTGAATCCACAAGTTCCAGCAAAGTAGACAGCTTTGATTTGAAGATATGAAAAAATAGGGAGATAATGCTGGTCAATGAGTAACTGCCCACAGCGGTGTTTACAAAAACCTATACATCTTTTTATTTTTGTGGCCTGTATTTTTATTTCCCTCCAAAAGAGGCAACAAAAATCTGAAATATGCCCTTGCCCTTTGTCAGAAAAAGGGTTTGTATATTTTTTTGGACTGCAGTGTTTCTTGGTAGGTAGGCCCCAGCCTGGGAAGGGAGTTGTCAGGCTGCCATGCCTTGTCCCCTGCTCTACACAATCATCAGTTGTGTCACTGTCAGGTCCAGAGTGTGTCTGACCTCCAGCATGACCAAACCCCCTGGCAAAACTGTCCTGCCATTCTCCCTACCCCATTGAGAGTGTGTGGTTTGTTCATTCATGGCATGTTAGCCAGATGAGGATGTGTACAGTAATATGTCTATGTGAAACTTAAAAATTAGTAGTCTAAATACCTGATAATGCTCAAGAAGTTACTGAATTGTAACGAAAAAAAAAGTCTATGTTTTATTTATTTTAGTACTGACATTCCTATTTCAGTCTGAATTCCAAACCTTGTTTAACTTCAGAGGCTTATTAATTGCCCATAGCTGCCTAATTATGTCAAAATATTAAAGTAGAATATTTCAGTAGCTTTGAAACAAGTGGGTTTTTGGATTTTTTTTCTAAAATTTCTGGTAGACTAGTTTACACAAACCAGGTTTTCATGTGCGATTAGTTTTTCATGACTGTTCATGTGGAGAGCTACCTTTCCAAACCAGGAATTTATTTTCAAAGTGTTTTACACAACTTGGAAAAGTAGTAGTGATGAAGAAGAGTTTTACAAGTCCCAGTGCCATCTGCTTGGTAGTTCAGGAAATTTTTGAGTGTATCGTGACATGAAATCACTTACCAAACAGTGTGGGAGCTGAAGACCCTGGGAACTTAGGCTGCAGATCCTTCATCAGGCTGGCACTCAGGCTTCTGAGGAGTCAAATGGATGAGCAGGCATGAGACCTGACTGAATCGGGTTGTAACCTCATCTAATTCAAACCTTCTCTATGAAATGGTTGTGCTGTAATCAGTCTGAGATCAGTCAATCAATGGGAAACAGAGCCTTTTCAAAAACTCGTTTTATTATCACCAACATCACCACCAGAGCAACAAGTACTGTGCCATTTGTGTCTCAGGGCTCCAATAAAGACCAGTGACCCATTTTGCCAGGCTCGAGGCAGATCTGCCAGGGCACAGTCTGCCTCTTTCACAGCAACTTTGTTGGAATTCACATACAGTACCACAGATAATTGGGTCTCTAATCCATCTGTTAACTGTTCAAGTTCACATGACTTCACTTTATTCAGAAATTCTGTGACAAAATACTCTGTTAGCTCATCTTGGATTCCCTTTATTCCCTGACACTGTATAGAGAAGGCTTCTTTTTTCTCTTCTTGCTGTTCCACTGCAAGTAATCATACAGTATGTGAAAGGAGATCTGCCCACAAACTCCTCTGATTTTTATTCCCTTTCCCTGAAAAGGACCTTTGCAGCTGTAAACTCGGAAATGGCACTTTCCTTGACATTTCTCTGGTAATATCTGCTTGGAAAGCTTGGGAAAAAAACATTCATGCAAGGTTTCCTTGTAGCTGGCATTATTGTTTTAGTGAAAGAGAGCAGACATGACACAGAGTATGGACAAAACAGTGAGAGCTTATTTGTTAGAAAACAAAACTTTCATAATTCGTTTGCTAATTAAGTCAAGTTAGATGTTACTTGCAACTGATTTATAAAATCCTTCCTTTCAGAGTGAAAATCAGCTTTCTGTCTACAGTGTCTTGTAAAATGATTTTGCTATGATCTTTACATAAAATCATGATGATTTCACAGTATTTTAGAAACAAGTCAGAGAGAGTGCTTGCTGTTTGTCAAATTTTTATAGCTCTGGCCTTGCTCTCCTCAGCAAAGACCTTTTTTGAGCACGATACTTCAGTTTATTTTGCAATGCAGCATTTGTGGTCTCGGGCATACTAGATTTTTGTGATCCCCTAACTACCTTTTTCTTATTTGCATTTATATATTTCTTGCCTATGTACAAATCCAGAAAAAAATAACCTGAGTATTGGCAGTGTGTACACTTCCAAGAGAACCCCACTTTAAATATCTTCCCTCTGGGCCATATGGTTTAAAGATATCTCTCACTGTCCTCAGAGCTCATTTTCTTTAATCCTGGATTAGCCTTGTTGCCCTTCTTTACCTTTTCAAGTACTGCAAAGTCTTTCCCCCATGCCACCACCTCCCCCCAATGCAGTAAGGAGAAAAGAGCATAATACTCAAAATGATTTAAATTTTGACCAAAGCAATTCATAATCTCAGAGTATCCTCCCTGGATTTCTAAACTTGCATAACATTTCATTGGCCTATGAAGGAAAATTATTTTTCTACAACATCTTGATATTTTTAGAAAGAAGATTACATTTGTATCAGGGTCTTTAAGGTGTTTTCAGCAATCTCATGTGTATTGAACACTCTTGAATAAAAAATGGACTTATGTCCATTGGTCACATAGAAAACCAGTTGCATTTGATTTGTTAAAATGGACATTTACTGATTGTAATCAGTGCTTACTGGTAGCATGTTGTAGAAGATGTAGGTGTAATGCTCAAAAGCCACTTGGGCATTTCCAAAGATGATAGTGAAGAAAGGTCTCTAACAGCAGAACAAGTGCTACTTGTTTGGGATCAAGGAAAAAAAAATGCATAATTATGTACTAAAGGGGCTTCAAATGGAAAAGCTGTGTTATATAATTCTTTGTCAATGTCATCTATATTAAATGGAATTTTTGAGTTTTTATATTCCCTTTTTTAATTTAGAATAGTAACGAGAGGATTAAAGATTGCTACCATAAATCCTACTTCTTATACTGACTTGAGATATGCCATTTAAAAAAACATTCATCTTCTCTCTCCAAGTGCAGAACTGCTGAATGACACTCAAATATTAACAAGCAACACTTTCAAATTATGTGGCTCCAGCTTAATAATGAAGACCTTCAGATCATGAAAAATCACTGGCAAAACAGAAATTGCACTTTTTTAAAACCATCAAAATAACTTTGTCAGTTTGTAGTGATGGTGATGGCTTAAGCAATTATTTTTTAATAGAAGATTGTAAACACCTGCCAGAATCCTTCACATTCCTTAGCAATGAACACTCTCTCAAAAACAACTATTATGCTCTTAAAAAAAGAAAGAAAACAAACTAATCAACAAACAACCCCCCTTCCTGAGAGCTAAAATAACAATATTTAGACCAAATGGACCCATCAGGGAAGAAGAAAAACAAAACCAAAAATCAAATACTCATATGTAACACACTGAACCTGTCTTCATGTCTGCTGCTATCTCTGCATATGAAAATACATTCAGTATTTTTAAATGTTTTAATGCCTTGTTATGTTTACCCTGATTTTGGTAAGTATTTTTTTCAAAAAATGAATGGTCTCCTTGCTAACTCTCGCCTTGGTGCATTGGTAACTTGCTGGACTTGATTTTGTGTTGCTAGAGAGGAAAGCAGGGCTCCAAGGCATAGGTAAGGGGGCCAGAGAGAGATGTGAAAAGGAAGCTGGGTGAGATTTTGCACTCTTGCCACCAAACCAGCAGCCGGCATAGATGAGACAGCGTTACAAGTTTAGAACAGCTGCCAGCTAATGTTTGATCAGGGATAAAATATGCCGAGGTGACAACATCTTTCTCCCCTGCATTTCAGGGACTATCATTAAAAATGCAGCAAGGCTCGTACAGGCCCAGAAGGTCCTATGTTCTCTCAAGATACAAGGGAGAGAGACAAGTTCACAAGATGTCAAGAACAATATCCATTTGTGTTTACTATGCAAACCCGCTGAGTAACCTTTCTATTCATGTTTGTACTAAGGACCATTGAGAATTTAGGGGGAAAAAAGGGCTGCTTAGAATGAGAGGGGCGCGGCAGCTGTGGAGGAACAAATGTGTGTTTGGGAAGTGGAAAAAGGCCACTGCACTGCTAAATGGCTTCTCTGGGAGGGGGGGGAAATAATAAAGAAGAAATGCAAGATTAAAAGCGGTTTACATTTATACAGAAACCAAGCTAGAAAAGCTGCAGCACGGCTACAAGTTAGCATCCGCAGCCCCTTGCCTCCTCCCCTTTTAATAATACATTGATGTAAGCAGCTTGCGCATGCCAAACAAATTCTCTCCATAAAAAGTCAGCTGTCGGAAGGAGGCTCATCAATCTGGCAAAGTGCACTCAGGTAGAACGCCTCTCGGGGAGCCCTCCCTGCAGCCTCGCTGCTCCAGGGAGAGGGGTCGCTCCGGCACATGGGCTCATAAATGTTCATTAAAGAGTCCTTCCTCCAGTTTACAGGAAAAGCAGTTGTTTGGCAGGAACAATGGC
>WBNQ01014995.1:1036-11111 GCA_013401375.1 Spizella passerina
CATCACACCCCTGTTCTGAGCACTGCTTTGTGCCTCAGGCAGGGCCACCTGAAGGACAGGAGCACGGAGCTGAGAGCTGTGCTTAGCTGGCAGCTGTCACAAGCATTACTGCAATGATCAGTGCCTCCAATGGCAAAACCTTTTCTGGGGAACCCTACCTACAGCCAGCAGATGAACCACAAAGGACAGACTCCATCTATTTCCAGAACACTGGTATCTAAAGACAAGTGTTTCTTAGAAAATGACTGGTTTGGGGTTTTTTTTTTGCAAAAGACAACGACAGAACACAGGTCACAATGCATAAAGTGCACTCATGCTCAGTCACTGGGAAGAAAGATGTGCTGGAGCACCCATGTTTGAATTTTAACTGTTGACTGTGAGCCAGCTCCAGAGGTGACGTAGGTGTTTTTTAAAATGACATTAGTAACTTAGTGGGGTGTCTGTAAGCAGGCCAGCTGCACCACAGCTCTGCACTGGCACCATTCCATAGTGAGGATGCACAGGTCTGAGCCTAAAGGAGAATTTCCCAGGAGATAAATAATGCCCTATCTGATATTTCAACCTTGATTGCCTACAGTGTCCTGAGACAAACACTGGAAGATATATGGAAAAGATTTTGTTGTTATTGTTGCTGTTGTCCCTGGTTACAAACCCTCTCAATAGATTTGGAGATGTTGAAAATCATCTATGAGAATGTGGATCATTTTTAACTGGTATTTTAGTCCAGAACTGGAAATAATGGTGATGGAAGGAAAGCTAAGCCAGGCTGATTTGTTACAGTAAAGCTGTGCTGTACTTTAGATTACTTATTAACAAACAGCAAATGGGCCTCTGCCTTGACCTTTTTCATTTGAGCAAATACACTCTTCCTACCCCTTGTAAACAGAAGTTACTGGCAACTGAGTCACGTACCCCCTCACATCCCTGGAGTTAGTTTTTTCCATCTGTGGCAAGGATTTTAGTCAAACTGAATTTTGCCAGGCTCACCAGGGTTATTAGCAGTATTATTAGTCTTAATAATACAACAGTAATAATACTTATTGGGATCACCATCAACCTGAAAACATCTAAGTACCTCACAAATATTAATTAAAAAAACTCCACAGGAGATCTGAGAAACCAGCAGAAATTGTCAGCTTTGCTCCAGAGCTGAAAACAGCCACCAGCAAGTACAAGTGGCAGTTTGCTTGATGAATTTCAATTAATGGCTGTTCCCCTGGTGTCATGAAATGCCAGGTACACAGTGCCTCTGGCAGCACTGCCAGGTTAAAGCAGCAGCCCACAGCACAAATCTGGAGCAGCAGAAGGTTTGGGAACTGGAATCAAAAGGACAGGTTGTTCCACTGGGTTTTCAGTAGGTGCTGTGCTTTTAGTGGGACCGCTGGACATGGCCCAGGTATCTCGTGCCTTAGGATCCATGGTGAATGGCTCCTTTGGAATATCCCATTCTGCAGATTTCAGTGAAGCTGAAGATCAAGAGCATGCCTACAAATCTGCAAATGTCCCATAAGCTATGGCTATCCACTCCTTTGGCAGCTTTTATGTTAAACTTTTTGAATGAAGGAGGCAAACTGACAACCACAAGGAACTCCTCTGCAAAGCTGATGACTCCTTTTCCTACCTAATTATTTCCCTGACTTGTCTCTACTGGTATGAAACCTCCAGTGGTGGCTGAAACATGGCAATAGCATCAAGAAGTTTGTAGAATTCATCTTGATTTTAAGTTAATTTATCACCCAAATCCATTTTGTAAAGGAAAACATCAGGTACTTGGTTAACAAGCTGAAAGTTTCATCTAGATTCTTAACTGGTGATGTCTAACAGATTTTGCAGCATGGGGTAATTACTTGGACTAATTGCAGACTCCTCTAAGGTACATTATGCCACAGTATTTGGATGATTGGATGTACAATTTGGAGGAGTGACTTTTTTGTTTTGTTGATTTGTACAAAAAAATTTACCATTTTTACGCATAGAAAGGACCCAGACAAAGTCAATCTGGACACAGAAAAAGTCAATCTTCACTTGAAGTCAGAAGGACAAAGTCCTGAGAACAACATCCTCACAAGTGAGAGATCCAGGTGCAGTTTCTCACTCTGACACAGACTGCTCAAGTGATCTTGAGCATGGCACATAAGTTGTCTGTCCCCAGTTGTAAAATTAGGATAATAGTAGTTAGTTCACATCAAAACAGTACAAAAGAGAGTTTGCCTACACTGAGTCTTCACCCATCAGTGTCTCCTAAGACAAAAGGCATTGTGACCAGACAGATTCAATTTTCTTGTCTGTGATACAATCACTCAGACAGGTGGGCAGTTTCTTACTCTGTGACTGTGCTCACTCCCTGTGCTCCACACCCTGTGAAGATATTCTCTGAGCACCTCTTCTCTTCTCTGGAAAGGTGGATGCTCTGATTTCACCATCAAATTCATCCAATTTACTCCATTTAATTTCCCCAAGTTCTTTAGAAAGCTGTCCACCTTTACAATGAATTTGAAGCATCTCATTTGTTGACAATAAATCCTTATGTTTCACATGTTCCTTTACGTCCCCTGTGATACCCACCCCAATTGCTCCTTGCAGAACAGACATTAGTCCTGTGGCTGAGATGCTGAGAGGCCTTGCTCTTGCAGGCATGGCAGGGTTCATTTCCCTCCATTTGCCTGTGTCTCAGCTGCCCCAGCCTCAGCATCCTCCGCACAATCCCACTGGTGCCACAGAAGGTTTGCCATGTGCTGCCTGGTAACTTAAATGAGAGCCCCACAGCTGCCATCCCTCACAGGGCTTTGAAGATCTGGGTTTCATTCCAGATAGATATTCTGTAAAAGGATGGCAAACAATTCAGGCACAGTCTCTGGCTTGGCCAGCTTTCTCCACCCTCATGCTATTCTAGAGCAGAAGCAGCTTCTGGGCCTACACTCAGGCAGGAATGGAAGTGCTGCTGCACCTCTGGGAGCCCTGCTAGCCAGCAGATCCTGGAATACACAACCCAAGCAAAGGTGGGGGTCCTCTGCACACCCCACTGGTCTTGCACTCTCCAGGCATAACATTTGGCAAACATCAAAGAGGGGCAGGAAGAATTCCACCCTCACCCCCCATCCCATCTCCCCATCTTGGCAGGAGTTTTGGGAGTTTCTGCAGGGTGAGGCACTGCCCAGTTATACAGCCCTGGCTGCACTCATTCACAGACCATGGAATTACACAGAGCTTTCTGAAGAGCTGTTGTGACTGGGATATAAAAAAATATAAGCAAAGGCAGGATGAAGGGAAGGATGCTGGAGTCTGCTGAGAGCCTGAGAGGACACCTTTGCATGGGAGAGCTTCCTGTGCACAGCCTGGGGACAGCTGTGTGTAACCTCCACTTGCTAAGGGCAGAGGCTCCCTGGAATTGTGCAGACCCCTCCTCCTCCTAGCTCTGTCTCACCCAGCTGTGGGCTGGCATTCCCTGCTGGTCCTATTTCCCTCCCAAGAAGGGAAGGACAGACAATCCTACAAGGACAGACAATCCTACAAGCAGACAACAGGACCATAATGTGGGACCACAGTAAGGAAATGGGCTGCTGAGGTCCCAGACTCATGGGCAGGAATCCAGTGCAGGCATCAAAGAGAAGCATCATGTTGGCACAGCTTTCTGCATCATTCTTCCTCACTTCCATGAATCCATCATCTGCCAAGAGCAGCTGCCCAGTGGGACAGGCCTGCTCCACACCACCCAAATACCCAGGCGCTGTTCTGCACTTGCAGCAGGGCAGCAGTGCATGACCTTGTCTAACCCACCTTTCCTTTCCTTTCCTTTCCTTCCCTTCCCNTAGCATGACCTTGACTAACCCACCCTTCCCTTCCCTTCCCTCCCCTTCCCTTCCCTTCCCAGCCCTGGTTTTTGGGTATCTGTGTCCCTCACTGAGGAGCACACCTGGGGATCATTCCAGGTGAGCAGGGCACAGTGTCTCACCCTCACTCTGTTCCCTGGCTCTCACACAGCTGCAGCAGAGGCTGTGGGATGACCATCCCTAGGCCCAGGACTTTGGCCCTCTCTGTGGAGCTCCTCCTCAGCAGTAAAAAAGAAACAGAAAGGATCTGGAAAGTTCTGTGACCCAGTGCTGTTTTTTCATCTCTTTACACACATTGCTCTCTGAATGAGCAGAGATCTGTAAAATTGCTGATTCATCAACATCTTTGCCATCTTGGCTGCTTCAAACGAGAGTTCACTCTGACCCAAGAATGATTTACTTCTCTTGGCTGTTCATCACAAACTGATACTGTCTCCAGTCCCTCAGACTTTGAGGGATTTGTGTAAAAATAAATTTCATTGAAATACTTGTGAAGTGGTTACTTTTGAGCAGTGAAACAGTCAAGTGTCTGACAGAGAAGGGAATGATATCTGGAGTTACTGCTGGGAGAAGACTACTCACCAACTTCACACCCAGCCAACTTCCTCAAACCTATCAGTAGCAGCATATTTGCCAAGTCACAGCTTGGGACCATAGAAAAAAGGATGAGAACTGACCCTCAAGGGCCCTCAACTGGTCTGCAGGGATTGGAAACAGGTTTCCAAGCTGCCAAATACTGCACCTGTCCCATACAGGCTACAGCCACCTTCTGTCACATCACCAGAAAAGCTTCATTTCCTCCTTCTCACCTCAGCTGTCATCAGCAGCTGTTTTTGCAGATGATTTCAGCTTTAGTCCTATTGCCTTTGCCTCCTTTCTTTTCTCATTGTGCTCTAAGAATCTGTTACTGCCCATCTACTTTCCCATGAAGGATCACAGCCTCACTGAGCAGGGCAAAGCTGTGGTCAGTCAGATTTCCTGCCAGTGCATGTTATATGACACTGCTGTGGCCAAGAAACTGCCCCCTTCCTCCCCCACAGCTACATCTTCCTACTTGTGAAACCATCCCCTAAGAACCAGAGGAACTCACTCCAGGGAAAGATGCCTGAGCAGGGTTAGCAGGATTTGGCCCTGAAACCAGAATCCAAAGAGTGCTGCTCAGCTGCACCTCCCATTAAGGTGGTTTGCATACCTCAGTATTAGCCTCAGCGTTATCACAGGACAAATCAAAACCATCATAATAAAATTTTGCAATAATCTCAGTTTAATTAATAGTAAGAAGAAAAAAAGTCTTGCCAGGCCAGATGGCAAACTCTTGGTTTCTCACATGATGACTGTCAAATTACCATCTCCACAAAAGAATGTCACAGAATAGATTTAATAAACCTTGGAAATATTTACCAAAGTGGCAGTAAAGTTCCTGACTGATCTGCCTGGATCTGTCCACATGAAACAGGCAAATGTAGGTTAGGTTTAAGGAGTTACCACCAATAAAGGGCTCAAGTGTATTAAGCTGGATTTAACAGTACTCAGGCACTGAAGAGCAGAGTCACAGAGGTCCTGCTCTCATGTGCCTGCACTCTGTGCTCTCTCCTTGGCTCTCATTCAAGTTTTATCTTCCACACCTGCCCACAGCAGCATCCCTGAGGAGATGCACTTTACACCATCCTCCACGGGCATCCAGAGATGAGGTGCCACTTCTCTAAATTCCCTGAGGGATGGGGTCTGGTAAACCAGCTCCAAGAACACCAAATGCACCTGAGGCTCCTCAAACCACGGAGCTCCAATCCCTCCACTCTCAAACAGAAGCTGCCCACCAACAGTGGGACAGGGAGAGCAACCATCCCATTAGTGCAGGGCATGGCTTCCCTCTGAAGACCTTCACTGAGAATAGCTGATCAGCTGGCACTTGGACAGGCTCATGGGAAGTGAGACAAACACTCTCAGATTGAGGAAGGCATTGAACTCAGGTCTTGCACTTCCTCAGTGAATGCTCTGAAACAAAAGACAGTGACTTAGACATCAACCACAAGGAAGGAACACTGCTCTCTTATCTCCAAGAGCGCTGTCCTCGGGGACATGCATGCCATCAGAGTGCTTACAGGACTCAAGCACTGTCCTGAGTGAGGCTTCTGTGCTCTGATGGAATGGCAGGGATGGGAGAGTAGAAGATTTCAGAAACACTGTATTTTCAGTCTGCCCTCAGACACCAAGGTCTCTGGGAGCAAGATGTCCCAAAGATCTAGGTTAGGTCTGAAAGTAGCCCTTACTTGAACAGGGACAATGAGAAGGGGACAGTGCCATGTCACTGTACAGCACTGCAGCTCCATTTCTTGGCAGCACACACCATCTGTACTGCCATCCCTCAGCCCATCCCAGCCTGCCTGCTGTCCCTCCCTGCCCATGGGCTAGGGAGCCTTGGCACAGCAGAGCTGCTTTTGGCACCAGGGCTGCCTCCTGAGACCAGGGACAGTGGCAGCTCCTCTTGGTACCCTGAGCCTTCCAGCCCCTGGCTTGCTCAGCAGCACTCAGAGCTGGGGCACTGGGGTGCCTGGGGGGCACTACCAGCACCAGGGGCTTGTCCTTCATCCATGCTCTTTGGATGAAACCTTCACTGAAGCTTTATAAGTTTTTGGCCAGTGAATGGACATGTTCTGTGGGAATTTGTTTTGGTTCTTCTATATTTTTGTCTTCTGGTGGGACAGTACACTTTGAAAATTTATTTCCCTTCCCCTTATAGTGTATAGGAGAAAAAATGACTTGACTTTCATACTGCAGCAAAACAATCTTTACACTGTACTAACTTCTGCCTCATCTGTGCACAGTGTACTTTCATGGCCTTATCTGTTATCTTGCAATAATAACACAACAACAGTAAGAAAACAAAATTTTCCATATAAAACAAAGCAATAAAAGTGCATCAGCTGCAAGTGTTGGTTGTTAATCCCATGAAAAAAGGCAATATGACACAATTTTTGCAAGCTGTTTCCCTTGGCAGATGTTATTTCCATTTCCAGTGAAACGGCTGAAGTGACTTACACCACTCTTAACTTTAGTTAAACCCTGCTCTAGCTGCTGAAGCCACTGCAGAGTTCTGCTTTCATGTTGCTGCTAGCACAGGGAGTTTCAGAATAATTTTGGATTGGCTTGGATACAAGTCTAGCAGGGTGCTACAAATAGAAATAGCAGAAGAAGGTAGTAGAGTAAAAATATGCAGTGTTAGATCACGGGTGGAGAAGTAGCACAGACAGGAAGCCAATGAAAGCAACAGGCATGCTGCTGCTCTCTGCCACTTGCTAGATTTTCAATGCACTCTATTTCCAAATTTCTGAACAAACTGCCACTTGCATTAACCTTGCCTCCTGCCCACACATCAGCATTGGTAGTCATTCTGGATAAAAAAGCAGCAATGACAGGAAGGAGAACATCTGCTTTAAAGCTGCCCTTTGAAAGCCACCCTGCGCCTTGCATCACAGCTTGCACAGTCACCATGCTGTGAAGTTTCACCTCACAAACATGTCCACTGGGGCACAACCCTGCACTTGAACCTCTCTGACCTTTGGGGATCCCTGTTTGCAGTCTGGGCTCAGGCCATTCCCAGCATGGCCACATCTGGCAGTGTGCATGCCTGCAGCCAGAACTGGTTAGGGCACCTGATGGCCTGGCCTGCTGTCCAAGACCATGGCCAATTCCCACTGTCTGTGTGGGATTTGTCAGTCACATTGAGGAATCTGAGTCTGGGTTTAGGAACCTGACTTACAGCACTTGGAGTGGAAAACTTTAGCCAGTAAGACTGCAGATTCCCTTTACCATGACAGCCCAGGAATGGCAGAACTCAGCCATGTGCAATAAGGTGCCACTTTAAATGTACATTAAACTGCAAACAGCCCTTATGGCCCAGAGCGCCTGGGACAAGTGTCTGCCAGCTGAAATGCCTTCAAGTAACTATTGCTAGTGAATCAGGTGCTGCCTTAAAGTGCCTACAGTTGCCTCAAGACACAGACAGATTTTTTTTTCCAGAGACACTGTTTTGTTTTTTTTTTTGTTCCATATGAAACTTGGCAGCTCCAACCCCATGGAGATCCATGCAAACCTCCTGCAAACCTCCTGCTTGCTGTGGTTCCCGTGGCACATCCACTGAGTTTCACTCATTTCAGCATCACAAAGCTCCAAACTCAGCCTAGAGAGATGAACTATGCCAAGCCTGAGCTCCAGCTGTGGAGCAGGACTGTTCCCCTTCCTCTGAACACTTCTGTATGAAACCAAGTTGCCCTCCTGTGACACAGGAAAAATATGATCAGCATCCAGTGTGAGGTGTTGGGAGGATGTATTTTCTCGTCTGTTTGCAACCTGAGGGTGAAACAAAGGGTGAGTTTTTTCCCTGGCTGGTGTCTTCCTGCTAGCCAGGGACAAAGTCACTTGTCCTTTTGATTCTCTCAGATCTGTCCAGCAATGATCTCAGAGATTTGCAGACATGCCAGTGGGCACTTCTGACATTGGATGGGGTGCCAGTGGTTCTGTGCTTTCTTTTCCGACAACTCCCAGAGGACAGTGATGCTTTTATGCTTAATATGTGCTGTCATTTTGTATTATAGCTTCTCTTTGGAAGTAACTTCATAAAGGACCAAAAGAAAACACAATCCCAAACCCCAAAATCCAAACAGCATAGAAAACTGAGGAGTTCTGCAGACATCACACATGAATTACTGCTCCTTCAGCTGACACAGAGCCAAAAGAAGCCATAGCCCTGCCTGCTTTACAACATGATCTACCACTGACTGGTGGTTACTGGTCACCAGCATAACTTCCCTAGATTTCTGCTCTTTTTCTACTCCAGTCCCATGATGTGGTGAGGCCCTTGATAGAGACTTTTGCTGCTGTATCAGCATTTCTGGCATGAAAAAAACAATTGTGACAATAAGAGCAAAAGTTTGGATTCCACAGCTATGTTGCTGGAAGACATAAATGACCAAGCACAACCCCAGCCCCTAACTGTCCTCCTCCTCCTCCTCCTCAGTCTGTCCTCCCAAGCCTGATTCATGCAGCAGTCAGAGTGACAGCAAGGGTTACAGTCTTGCATCAAGAACTGACAAATGACTTGCTCAAAGCAGACTGGATGGATTTGCATGTAATGGTTCAGTGTGCTGGAATAATATTACAAGCACACTCCATCCAATTTCACCTTCAGCTGAGTACAGTAATTCACTCAATATTGCAATACACTTGACAGATTAAGAAACCTATTTTATTTTATTAGGCTTAATTCCCTTTTTTCACTCTTGTTTTCCCTGCAGGACTGTTTGGGAACGCCATACAATTACAGGACCAAAAATAGACTAGTATATACCAAGTGTGTGAATGATAAAAACAATGCCATAACTTTGGAGGGACTTTTCAGTAATTCTATTTCTGCTGATGCTGGTTGTCTGAAAACATAGCTGACTAGCTTCTGGTGAATAAAAAACCCCAGATAAATGATAGATGGGAATATACCTCCTGCACATCCTGGGGTTTGCAAAGGCATGCCTACTCCCTACACTCCACACACAATCTATACATTTTAAGATCCAGAAGGCACCTTTTTTTCACACTTAACTTTATAATTTTACACCAGGCTTCATAATCCTAAAATACCTCTGTGGCACAGAGCCACATATACAATACGTGGGTGGAAAAGCTGTTAGCATAGTGGGAAAATATTCTGCTGAAACTCAAAACTTGGAAGAAACAGCTGAGTCACTCTTTCACAGTTAAGGTAGTCTGGGCTTGTTCCTCTCTCCTGTGCCCCTGGATGGTGTCTGGCACACTCCCCCCATGCTCTGACTCCCAGTGACTGCTGGACACTGCTGAACAAGAACTGCCTTGGAAATGTTGGGTTTTCCTCCCACAGGTGAACGTTTCCATCCAGGCACATGGCCTGAATGAACACTGATTCTCCTGGGGACGCCCTGGGCACGTGCAGCAATGCAGGTACAGCTGCACTGCCTGACTCACACATCAGCTCTGCCTTGCCATTCAAGGTGATATTCAGCAACATCACCAACCTGACAATGTGATCACAGTTCTCAAGGCAAACCATGTTTTCCTGGCCTTAGGAAAAAAATCCTTTTTTATTAAAAATCATGAAGATAGGCAAAAATTCAAAACCTAGCTCTTGTGCACTAAGCTAAAGGAATGAGACAAAAACTTTGGAAAAAATCTCATTTATCGTTCTCTTCCTTTCCTTTCCTTTCCTTTCCTTTCCT
>WBNQ01015003.1:4751-15930 GCA_013401375.1 Spizella passerina
GGCACCCCCTCAGCTCCTCTCCCCTGCAGTCCCATGGTGCCAGGCCTCAGGAATGACTCCAGGGGCACCATGGGGGCACTGATGGATTCAGGCACCCCCTCAGCTCCTCTCTCAGGAACGTCCCATGGATGTGGCCTGTGGGATTGGGGCTTTCACAGCTGGGCTGGTTTCTGCAAGGGAAGATGGGTGTTCACTGCCTCTAAACCTGGCCTCTGTGGGCTGTGGTCTCCCTCAGCCCAAATCCAGACAGGAAAGGATCTCTGTTGCTTTTGGCTCTCTTGTGGATGCATTCATTTCCCGAGCCTTGTTTGTTTCTCCCCTGGCCTGAGGTGACTGAAGAATGGGTTTCTCTTTATCTAACCTCAGCACTTTGACTCACAGTCCAAAGCTCTTCAAGGAGGTTTCTGTGGTTGTAGCTTCTTTATACAGTTTTTTTGCCATAATGAGAAAAACTTCATATCAATGTTTGAGGCATGAATTATTCCAGTCTTTGACAACAGCTAATAATAGGGGTCACTAATTTCTGTGAAATAGTTTGGAAATATTTATGAATTGATATAGACTGTAAAACACTAATGAAAGTGAAATCTTGAAGAAAATTTTCTCAGGATTCAGACACAGCAAATTATTTTCCAAATATTATCCATTATATTTAATCTTTCACAAAGATACATTGTTTCTCCATACCATGTATCTGAGAAAGAGGTTTTGGGTTTTTATTAATGTGATTAATTTTTCTAAAAATTCTTTTCTTCTTCTTATTTATGTCTATATTTCTGCATCTACTGCATTTGAGGGCAGAAAGCTAGCTTAATTCTATCAAGAAAATAAAATCTGCATCTTATAATACTAGTTCTATTCTGAGTACAACTGAAAAAGTTTAAATGCCTAATTACAACTCTTTTGAACTAAATGACATTTGAAGCCCCTTCTGCATGGTCTTGGAGCATAAGATTAGTTTATCCTTTCTCCTGGATTAATTGTTTTTGATTTGCTCTAAATACAATGCTTCAACAATTTTGCTAAGCACCTTGTGTGATGCATCTCATCCAGTCCCTTTTCCTTTAATGACAACAGAAGCAAACACATTGCTTGCTTGTTTAGCTAGCAATGACTTCAGAATGACCCACAAACCTCATTTGGCCTACAGAGCTATAAAATACTGCCCAGCATTGCTAAAATTTATGGTACATCTCCTCCAAAATCCCTGTATAAAGATTATTCAGCCCTGTCAGGTAAACCATTTTGATTTAATAACATTTAGGGAATACAGTGCAAGGCTTTTCATGAGAGGTCTCTGTGTGAGTAGAGGGAAAAGGGGCCATTCATCCTTGTTCCACAAATTTACTCAGGGGGTTGTTTTGTTCAGGCTTCTCACATCCACAGATCCTCCAGCAGCCTGGATCCCAGCTGTCCTGTGCTTTTCTTTGCTCCACTATGGTCTCTGCACTGCAAGAGGGAGCACCATATTTTAATGGCAGGCCTTTAATTATTTTCTCTTTTGTCCATCAACTGCAAATGTAGAAGCTTTGTTCCTTTTATATAGAAGGATTTCTGCCCTTTGCTGGTAAGGAAACTGAGTTTTATTAATTTAACATAAATAGTTCTAATCCAAACTCAGGCTATGAGCAAGGCTGGTACTTCTCTCATGTCTTCTTCTGTATATTCTTTTCTAGCAGTTTTTAAAAACTGCAGTTTATAAAAACTGTTATTCCCTGAATTCTGTAATAAGTACTCATACAATCAGAACATTTTTCATTAATAAATCCTTAACTTCCTAGAAATACAGTTCCTTCTAATTATGTATTTGTATTGCCCATGCAATTCTAAATTAATTAGATTGCAACTAGATTAATCTCTCTCATACTTGCTAAATGTAATAATTGCTCTTGCAACAATCAATATGCATTTAATTAATAGGAAAATACTTTGCTTATTAAATTAAAGTTACTTTCCCATGTTTTGCTGAGTATTTGCATTGAAATGCCATTTTTCATCTTCTGCAGTAAATTTAAATTTAGAGATAAGAAAGCTAAATCCCATGGCTATTATCCAGGTTTTGAAATCAGCAAGACTTTTGCACATATATGAAAATAAACATCAAACTAGGATATAAAACATTCCATCACACTATGCAGATGTAAATCAGTCTTTCTGCACCTTTATATTCTGAAACCACTGTTACACTCAAGTCTAGTTTGAGAGAAAAGGGTTAGTTTTCAAAATATCTCAATTTCTACAGATTTGTGAAACATATAAAGGTATTTTTTCTGTATTTTTAACCAAAGGAGTGGAGCTAACAAAGAAACTATAGATTTTGTATATAGGGAATTTCCAGTTGGAGTTTAGAGCATACTTAACATTACAGGTCTTGAGGCAAAAATTCACAGGAACTTGATTTCTCCAGATTCTTTGCTTGGGGAATTATTTTTAATAAGGAACTCAAAAAGTATAAGGAAAGTATGCATTCTGTGAAGTAATCACATCTTAGACAGAATAGATTCAGATTAGATTTTAGAAAAAAAAAAATCTCTTTTAGAGTGCCCAGGCAGTGGAATAAGTTGCCTGTGGGGAGCTGGAGTTACCACCCCCAGAGATGCTCAAAAAGAATCTGGACCTGGCACTGGCTGCTGGGATTTAGTGGTTTAGGGTTTACTGTGGCAGTGGATTGATGGTTGGCCTTGATGATCTTAAAGGTCTCCTACAATACTGATGATGCTGTGCTTTTTTTAGTTTGTTTTTTTTTTTGGGGGGGGGTGGGGGTGGATGGAATAGGTAATACTATGATTGCGTTACAGATCTATGGACTCCATTAGCAGAAAGTTGTAGGAACCTTGTAGGAACAAGGCAAAGCAGAAACATGGTACATTGAAATATAATTGAGACTCAAATATAAGCTTTGTAGGCTGGAAATGTGGTAGTATATACTTTATCCATTTGGGAAGCAGCTGAAAACAGAAATGAGGAAATTGTGTGATTCATGAGCCTTGCCTGGATTGGTTTTTAGAAATTTTAATTACATCCTTACAGAGGAAGGTCACTAGTATTACTTAAGAATATGACAAGTGAAAATATGTCTATAATTCAATATCTCAGTTACGTTATCATTGTCTCCCTTTTTCCACTATTGGCACAGATGTTTAAATCAATACTGGGGGTTTCTTCCCCTAATATTAGTTTTAAAATTTTAGGTATCATAGAAATGTTTTCCAAACAGGTGCTATTCTGATGATTTACTTTATATGGAGTCCAGACATTTCAACAAGTGAATAATAGGTAATACAATTTTTAATTGCATTTGTTTATGACTCAATAAAATGCAGATACTATCCAAGCTTAATATTGTTCATGCTCCTCCCATACATATTGTCATGGTTTGGGAATGGCACTCCCCAGTTCAGTATCCTCACCAAGATTCTCCAAGCTAGTGCAAAACCTGATCAGGACACTTATTTTCAAAGAGACAGACTGAGTCTTCCTCAGTCTCTCAGACCCCAAATTTTCTTTTTTTTTGGCCCTTCTGTCTCTCTACTAAGTATCTAACATTTTTTCCTTTCTCAGATTAATATTCTGCCTCTCACCTTGTGTCCCTGAATTTTCAGTAATTAATTCATTTGAAGTTACTCTATAGTACAAGAATTCAGGCTCATCTGCTCCAAAAATAATAAGACCAAGATATATAGACCTTGAAAAGGTATACTAATTAAAAAACTTATATAAGAGATTAATTAAGTATTTCTTGCTACTTAAAAGAATATATTCAAAGAAAAAATTATAGTGAAAAGGCATTTAAAAATTTTAGTCAAGAGAGTATAAATTACTTTTGACCCTTAATTCACTTATTTTCAGTAAAAGTTTTCCAGCTCAGCTGTCAGAAAGGAAGAAAAATTTTCATTTCAAAATAAAGTATTTCTAAACAGCCCATTCTTTATAAATTCTTGTTCTGGTTCAGGATGAAGTGCTAAACTAGTATATATCATTTCAGGAAGAAATAGTCAGATAGCTCTATGAATACAGGTATTTTAAAAACTAATATTCAAAGCTTCCTTGAATTTAAGTAAAAATGAAACTGAAGTGGGCTTATGAGCAGCCAGTCTGAGTAACACAGGTGCTTTAAGTGATGAGAAATATGTTGAATTAGAACTGGCTTTCTCTTACTCAGTAGCAACAGCTGCTGTAAAAGCTAATCCTCTGATCAGCTCCACAGGCTTTCTGCTAGCACATCCCACAGACAATCATATCTCTAAACAGAAACAGAACAGGCTCCATTCTTGTCATGTCCATTATTTACATAAAAATAAAACCAGTCCCTGGCATTTTGTTTGTTCTGCTAGGTTTTAAAACGATACCATTTTTAATTTCCATGAGATGTGATAACGTGGATCAAGTGGCTCTTACAGAGGCACAGCACTGTGTCGCGCCACATGATGGGAAAACATGAATTTTGGAGGTGTGAGATTAGTACAGAATCAAAGTATGGGATTTTAGCACAGGATCAAAGCTTTCCTTAGTTCTTGTGACAGAAAGATCAGAAAGAAGCTGTGGCAAGGAAGAAGCATTGCATTAGAGAAAGGTTCCTGATAGCAGGGACAAGTTTTCCAGCTGATGTGAAACACTTCTGCTCCTCCCTGGCTCTGGCATGCCACACACAAAGTAAAATTGTCCTTTGATCTGCAGATATTTTGAGCTTGACAGGAGTTTTGATTGCATTTAAATACACACACACACACAGAATACCATACTAATTTTTAGTTCTCTTTAATATCTCCATTCCTACTCTTCCTCTTCTAGCTGAGATACTCCCATACAGTTGCTAAATAGGCTAAAAAGTAAAAGAATTTACTTTCAGAAGCACCTGAATCTACATCCAGAATCTCCCATTTCCAAATGAGAGAGAAATCCTGAGTTTATGCTCTTTGCCACAGATCAGTTTCCATAATGCACATTGATTTATCCTGCCAGTTTCTTCTTTCAAAACAGACTTTGGAACTTAAGGTCTGACTGCTGCCAGTTCTCACTGACTGCAAAAAGCAGGCATCAACTGAAATGTTACCACTGGTCCAAAAAGGTCAAGGCAAACAGGCCAAGCAGGCTGAGTCCAGGCAAAACTCATGGAAAGCATTTTGTGCAAGTCAGGAGACAATGAAATGCATACGTTGTAATTGTGAACAGCATTGCAAGTGCTAATTGTCATGAGGTGCTAGAAACACCCTTGTTTTCCCTATCAATCTTATTTTGAATAGCTACAATTGTTAATTATTTTTATTTATTTTAACATTTTGGAATTGTTTGAATGAAGAGTATTTTTTACTGAGATGGTGCAGCTTTCTTTATATTTATACTTCATTTTTATTTTCTCAAATAGATATTTTTACCTGAGATTTATATAAAATTTATTTGAAGTATCTNTGCATCATTTTTTCTCCTTACTCATCGTTTTGCTCTTCTTACATGTACTGAGAATTTCCTCATAGTCAGCTGCTTGTAGTCAGTACTATTCAATAGAACAAATTATATTGACCAACTTCAAAGAAAAACTCAGCCTAAGATTTTATAGATTATGATCATTTATGCGTAATATTAGAGAGCTCACATTTAAGGAAATGTCTTCAATGACTGCAGCTGTACCTTCATATACCCATAAATAGCTCATTATATTCTGAATGGTTGTGCAAGAACTTAGTCATTATCAGAAAGGAAATAGAAAAATATTCCCTGAAGTATTTGTCTTTTATTGAAAACTGTGATAACATCATCTTACTTTCTTCAGAATTTATCATTTTCCTTGGACATCCAATAACTGAAGAGAAAACTTATTCGCTGTTTAGTGCTAGAATGCTTTATTAATAAAGCTAAAGTTTAGTTGCTCATCTTTAATTCTTAGCAGTGTCTGGATTCTTTGATGTGTAGTAATGTTTAAAGATACTTGAATTTTAAGAAATTAAAGTAGGTATAGTTTAGCAATATCTGGTATTTAGATTTATGGATTGTAGTCTAGAATAACTGCAAAGAATTTTTTAAAAACTTGAATATAACAATATTTTGAAGGCAGAGAAAATAAAGAAACATCATGTCCAAGGCCAAAGCTTTTAATTAGTTCCTAAAGCTTTACATCTCACAGATCAAAAAGGACAGATACAATCACTTGTATGATAAACAAAATGGTGTTGCTTATCTTAGGAAAATATTAAATGCTGATCCTTACATAAATTGCGTGGTGGAAGAAGTGAATTATTAGATTTTTTTTCTCATGTGTCATCCTTATAATTTAATATTAATTTTACACCAACTCAGGATAGGACCAAATGCTTTTAAAATAATAGATTACAGTTCAATTGTTAAAATGGGTTCTTTTAAGCAAAATAACATTTCACTTCAAACAGATGGACAAAGCTTTCTTTTATGTGGAACAAAAGAAAAACCTCAATTAAAATGTTCAGAACTGCAGGCACCAACAAGTAAAGGGAAGCTTAAAGCTGTTTAGTCTAGTTTTATCTCAAAAAGGCATTTGTTCTGCAGCAGTTCAGTTCTCCCTGGTATTCCAGAAACAAATTGTCTCACCTTGGTTTCAATGGAATGGCACCTTTCCAGTTCATACAGGCGCAGCGATTATTTCCTCCCACCATACAAGGGGTTTAAAATGAATAACCCAATTATCCAGAATTATAGGGAAACTTGGTCTGCAGGCTTTTATTCAGCATGGGAACAAACAAAAAGCATACAGCTAAAGCACAGCTGCAGTAAAGAATTTTGATATATCAACGGCCTTGGCATTAGCTCCAGCCTGGCACTAAGTTTTAGGATGTAATGGGAATGCACCTAATCCCCTCCAGAAGCAATAGCTATGAACACCAAATATTTGTATACCTACAAGTCACTTATAATGAAGTATTTTACTTCCTTGGAAGATCTGTCAGTTTATTCAGGTGTTCAGTCTTGGTTTTGCTACAAAATAACAGAAAAGTGTTCTTTTATAATAATAATAATGGTAATATACATCAAGCTGCACATAAATATTCAGGGTACAATGGCCACATAGTATAGGAATAAAATAAGGTAAACAAAACATATGCTATTAATAAAACAGGGTGAGCATGCAAAGTACTATTTATCATGTTCAGATTTCCACTTTAGCTGTTTTATAGCCTGACTCCAGGGGTACAATAATTAATCCCTTCAGAACTACCCAGAAAGCTATGAACTATTTCCACATTAACACTTCAGTATCAGATTGTTTTTATTGCTATTTAAAATATATAGCAACTCAATGTCCAATTCTAAAAGTTTATTGTTTGATTCAAAATCTGAAAAATAAAAAAGAGTGAGCCCTGGTAGATGGAGAAAACTGAATTTTCCTACCTGCTTTGCTTTTGCTTCCATCTTCACATCAGTTAAAGGGAAAGAAAAAACTTCTAATTTGGTAGTTGCATTCATAACTGACTATTTTGAAGAAAATATTGAAAAAGGGTTTGGTTTCTTTTTTCTGGTAGGGGGGCTATGGTGAAGCTGGGTGGGCTTTTGTTGTTGTGAGGTTTTGTTCTTTGTTCCTTATTTGCTTCCATTTTTATTCTCTCCAACTGAAGTATATACTTTTATCCCCATTCAAACTGTTTGCCAACTGTTAGGAAAAATCAGAGAAACATTTCCCAATTCTGTGGGGCTTCCTTAATTAAAATTGTCAAACCCAGATGAACATCCCTATATGAAATAGGCTTGGCTTTATTCATGGTAAATGCTCTTTAACATCTTTGGGAGCCAGTCATATTACTATATACTGACCTCCATGACTTGAATGAGGTCTTAGTAGCATTGATGGATTACTTCAGCAAAATCCCTTGTAGTTAAAAGCATTTGAAAGACACCCAAGGGGAGAAATAGCATTAAACCAGAGATATATTTATTTATTGCCAGACAGGGATGCCCTCAGCAAGGAGTAAATCAAAGATATCTCACACAGTCTTAAGAAAAAAGATGTTGGAATGACAAATTTCCCATGGTCCTTGAATCAAGAAAAACACTAGTTTGAAGCAGAAAACCAGAGTAGAACATTTATAAGTGATCATCACTTGAGGATGCTTGGAGAATAATGGAGAAGTTAGGACAGGAGCATATTTGTAAGAGTGACTCTCCCAGAGCCTGTATTTCAACTCTTTTCAAGAAATGCTTAAAATCACTTACTTTACTTACATGTTTACACACTTGTGGGACCAAGATCAAAGTCTAATGCCAACCACTACTACTGTGGAATAAGAAGTTAAATTTAAAAACACCCTGTTATTTGATGAATATATACAATGATTACCATATAAAATATAAATTACCACAGTATAAAATTATTGCCATTGCTGTTATGAACTTTAGAATTTGTTGAACCAGTGCTAACTTGGCATGATCTGAATGGTAGGAACATGCACTTAAATAGAGAACTTGTATAACTGTGACCTTACTCATACCTTGCAGCAAAATACAGTATAATTGGTGGATTTCAACTAGGCCACGTAGTATTTCTCAGGAAGGCATTGCTATACCAGCTAAGCTCCCTGTGAAGTCATTGAAGTCTTCCTATTTTTCTCAGCAGGAGATGAAATGGATCAATCTATAATAGCTTTGACCTTTTTTAAGGTTGGAAGCTGGCATTGCACTAGAATAATCCAAGTCAATAGCCAAAGAATACCAATAAAATGCTTATTTTTTTTCTCTAATGCAGCTCTCTTCGTGAAGGTTGTGTTCCTAAATGAAATTGTAAATATAAATTCCTTCTCTGCTCAGAGTTAACAGGGAGAATTCAATCTTGCAACAGAACTGGACAAACTTAAGGCAAAAACCAAAGCCATAGGTCTCCCACAGGGACCATACGGGCAGCATATTAAATGTACATCAGTGTCTGCAGCCACTCTGGTACCAGTGACTGCCGTCGCTTCCATCGGCCTCTGTTTCACAAAGCAGCACAGGAGATGATGCAGGGATTGAGCCTGGTTTCTATAACAAATCAGCATCATTTCTGTCACAGCTTCTAAATGCAGTGCTGTTAAGCCTCAGCCTAAGCATAGGAACTATTTCAAAACATCAGCATTTTTTCCCAGATGGATGGAGACCTTGGTTTTCAGTAGCTGTTTGCATCCATTTAATAAAAGTTATTTTCTTACTAAGAGGACTTGTCATTGTTTAGATGCTTGTAACAAGCAGAAAAACACCATGCATTTGAGAAGGCTTCCCTCTCCTTTATTTTAGCAGCATGCTGTCTTTTTATACCTTCTCACAAAGTTAATGTCTATTCATTGGCCACAATAAGTCAACATAATGTTCATTGGAGCAAGGTGGTCTCCACCACTGTTTTCTGCCAAAATCTAATTGCAGGCCCCTTCTTTATCTGTTCTTCTCCTCCATTTCCATGGTAATGGCCTTGATAGAACTCCTTTCAGGGACAAAGGCAACTCTTATCAGTTTCTTCTCTTCAACCAAGCCTGTCGGACTCACAGACCAGCTGTGAGCTCCTTCCACAAGGACTGATTTTTAGAGAAGACCATAAAGTTTTAGTAGTAGACAATCAATCCAGAACAACTTCAAAGTTTTGCAAAAAGCTTCAATTTCTCAAGCTGCCTCAAGTGAAATAAAAAATCCTAAGAAAACATCAAAATTAAATCTAAACTCAAGAGCAATGTTGATGTCAACATAACAGACTTGTTAGGCAGGTGTACAGCACAGAGCACTTGAATGTGCACAGTAACCAAGGACCACTTTTTGTTGAACATGGAAAAAATTACCTAAAAATAATTGGACAATTATTAGACAATTATTGTCTAATTGGACAATATTTGCTAGATATGCTAATTTGTTAAAGTTATAAAATTGTAGAAATCCAAGGCCAGGTGTGCCCATAACCAACATGGGGTACCAGGAAGCTTCAAAGAAAGTCTTGATTTTTATCTTACTATTTTAATACTGCTGCAAGAGTTTTGTCTTTTGATATTAGGCCAAAGCATGAGGGCAAGCAAGTTGCTATTCTTATATGCCACAGATCCAAGGAAATGAGACAAGGCGCTGAAGAAAGGCAGGGAGAGAGAGGAAAGATGTCTGAAGATACAGGAAGGACCAAAAGCCTTATGAGAGGAGGAAGGGACAACAGGTCTTCGCAGAATTTGACAATAAAAAGTCCAAGAAGGATCATAAGAACATTAAGAGAATTGAAATCCAGAAACATTTAAAATTATAGAACAAATATAACACGAAACTTGGGCCCATCAGACAAATCACCAGTGCTATGATGAGATTTCATTACAATTATTTTCAACATGCTTTTTCCAGAGCTTCAGTACCTTGTTGTAAAAATTAATCTCCTGGTTTGGTCCAGCATATTTTTTTGTTGATTTGGCACAGCCTGGTTTTTTGGGTACCACAGAAGTAGTTTCTGTGAGAAGCTGCTGGAAGTTGCCACCACGTCAGTTATAGCCAATCTCTGATGGCTCTGAAGATGGACATGCTGCTGGCCCAGTTACAGAGGTTGGTAACACCTCTGTAATGACACATTTAAGAAAGAAAACAAAACAATGACTAGTTTATTTCCAGGGGTGACAAGGGGCCACCACCAGAGCCATCCTGGCACAGTGCATGACAATGGGCCGCTGCGGGCACTGCATCTCAGCGCAGCCTGCAATGAGCCTTGCCTGCCTGGCCAGCCCTAGCCAGCCATGCCATGAGCACAAGGGCAGGGGGGTGATGGTGACATCTCCTTCCTGGCACCCAGCATAAAGAGAGGCATTAAACAGCACCAGTTTAATGCCACTGCCTGTGCGATGGTGGCAGGGCCACCTGGCCAGCGGTGGAAACATGGTGAGTGACTCCACGCTGTGGAGCCTAGACTTAATCAACCTCTTGGCACTGTGGGATCCTGCAGGAAACCTTGAATTGGTGGAACTTGTTGGCAATGGTACTTACAAGCAGTGGTTTTCTATTCAGAAAAGAGAAGCAAGTGAGGACACAAGAGGGAAAACAACATGGTGGCACCAAGGGCAGTGGGAATGAGGGGGAGGAGGTGCTGCAAGAGCTGGAGCCAAGGTTCCTCTGCAAGTAGTAAGGGCTATGGTGAAACAAGCTGTCCCCCTGTAATGGATGAAGTCCATGGGGAATGCAGATATCCGCTCACAGCCCATGGGAAAAGTGCTCACACCAGAGCGGGTGG
>WBNQ01015007.1:0-18941 GCA_013401375.1 Spizella passerina
GAGGATGAGATTACTATTCTTGATGCAGACACAAACCACCCACTTTGGAGTCCTTCCACCTCTGTGATAAGTTGAATTGTAGTCACAGTCATGGAAGATAGCAAATCTGTTGTGACTGGAAATTTTTACAGAAAAGTAGGTCCTCTGTCTACCTTCTAAATTCAAAATAAATTTACCTGGAATCAAAGCCAGCAAGCAGCTGCTTTAAGTTACGTAATTTCTGAATAATAGAAACTGTTTAAAGAACAACTTGTATGTCCTTAATTGCTTCCATTAGTGTAGCTTTATTGTCATGATTAAATTGTAAATAACAATAGAGAAAAGGAATTGAGAATCTATGTACTGTCTGTGCTTGTGCTTCCTGAATACAAGTTTGCAGGGACCTAGAGATGCTCAAAAGCCATCTGGATACGCTCCTGGGCACCTGGCTCAAGATGCCCCTTCTTGAGCAGGAGGGTTGGACAAGGGCACTTCTGGGGTGCCTTCCAGCCTGAGCCTTTCTGTGATTCCATGGCAGATAAACTCAGAAGGTTGTGCTAAATGTGCCTTGTCTGTGTGCCACTGTCTCTTGGGAATTCAGAGTATGTTGTAATCATAGAAACACCATGAATTGCAAATATTGACAGCGCCATGAAAGCAACTTCATTCCTTGCTAATAACCATTGGATGCTGTTTAAAGTTTGCTACTTTTTCTTGCTTTCCTAATGATGTGGGGTTTTCCAGACCATTTGTTATTCTGCCTGTTGTTTTTGTATTGGACGTGTTATTTTCCTACAGTGTCAACTGGATGAGCTTGGTAAAATAGAAAGGCTGTTAGAACAGGTGTTTTTAATAGCATGAGTGAAGTCTGCAGCTGTTAGGTATTAAATGATGATTGAAAATTAAAGAGGAGGAAGGAAGGATCTATTCTGTTCCTGCTGAGATTTTGCAGTGATGCTGGGAAAGTACAGTGGCTTTTCCCCACTACTGTTACTGTGCTTGTGCAGTAGAGAGATCCTGAGGCTTTAAAATCTTACAAATGTTAAAAAGAGAGGGATTTTTTGGATGTAGACTATGACTACAAGTCTTGACCTAATAGCAGTTTCTTGATGCACTGAGATCATGACGATGCAGTGCAGACTGGGCAGTGATTTCTTTTGCCTCACTTCTGGCTTCAGAATTGATATATGTTTTCCAAAGTTCAAATTTGGTAACCTTCAGAACCCACTGTTGCCCTGCTCTTCGAATGCAATGAACAGAGTTGGATGGGATTTAGGAAGGGTTTTGTGTGCCTTACCTCTTGACATTTACTGAACAGTGTCTGCTTCTTGGAAGTTTCTCAAAGCATGAACTTGGGACATGTTTCAGAGAAGAAGTTTTAGCTGTGGTGTGAGGCTTTTCTTGACCTTCAGAGAATTCTGAGTAGCTGGTTGCTCGATATGTAGAGCATTTGCCCATCCATATGGGATGCTAACATTGGAGTTGATTTGATTTGGAATAGGTACTTGAACTCCACTCTCCCAGATAAGTGCTTTGCTGCTTTTTATTTATGTGCAAAAGCATTTCTTTCTTTTTAATGTAGAAGGAAGACAAATGTCTGAGTGCTTCACTTTGTCACAAAATTGGGTCTTGTCTCTTGGCCAGCCTTGCTTTATAAATGTCATTCAGAGTACTTAACAGAGCTTAGAAAAGGCTTGCTGTAGGGAAAAGCCTAGATAAACATCTCTTAAATAGAAATTAAAAATAATTTGAAGATGTTTTCTGCCAATCAAATTGCTGTTACTTACTGAAGAGAATGTAGCAGAGGTTCCTTTGTCTTTGCTTACTGAAAGACCATGGGAGCATTATGTCAGATAAACACAATATATTCTTGTATTAAGTGGGTACTGTTTCACTGCTTTGAGATTCAATTCACTTAGCTTAAGGCAAAAAGTAAAATTAAATGCATTGCTACTTACGTACTCTTGAGGCATATGTAATGCAAATATAATGCTTTAGCTTCAGGCTAAAACTTGTAGCAATCAAGTGGTAGAGCTCCCTGTCCATCTCAATCCTGTAAACCAAGTTTGCAGGTCTAGACATAATTCCAGCATGTTTCTGAGCACAGATAATCTGTGTGTGTTCCTCCTTCAAGTTAAGGTTAATCAATAATGGCATGTCTTGTTGCCTTATAGGCAGAGGGGAGTGTGTGGCAGGGAGAGGTGTTGGGTTTTTTGTTTGGAGGGGATTGGATTAAATCAGTAGGCAAAACTTCCTTAGAAAGCTGGGGGGGAAGGTGCTTCATGAACAGAGTGTTTTGTTCTTGTCAAAACACACACACACAAAATGGTATCAGAAGCTGTTGATCACGAGAATGCTAGCAGTAGCTTGGGTGTTGAATAGAGGTTCTGAAAAACAAACCAGTGACAAAGGGAATTTCCTTTGGGACTGGAGAGGGTGAGTGGAATATGTAGCAGCACTGATAATGAGTTGGCTGGAGGAAGGGAACTGCCTGCAAGGACAGAGTGGGTGATGTTTTAATTGCATTCAAATTACTTGAGGGTTTTTTCCCCAAGCCTTTTGGTCATCTGTACATAGTGCTGTCTGGAAGGCCAAGGCAGTGTCACCTCAGTGACACTGAGAGAAGTGATGTGATGACCTCAGTGATCTGTGTACTGATGGGAATACTGGAAGAGGACAGCAATATGTAACAGTGCCCATTTAATACCATAGATGGGATTGCTCTCTGCTCCTGCTCTTGGGGAAGATGCCAAATGCAGCTTAAGGCTAGATTTAGTTGAAAGATTCGTCCTGCCTTCCCATTACTGGCTTTCAATCTGTTTAACCATATGAGATTGCTCCCTGTTTTCCATCTCTTTTTCACCAACCTGAATTTATCCCCATTTTCTGCTCTAATCTGCTCTGCCATTCTAATCCTCCTAGTAGAATCACATGGGTAATTAAGTTTTAAGGATAGTGGAACTGCAGTGCTGTGACAAACATACACCCACCTGTGGCTGGAGACACTGTTGATGACAAACTCATTCCTCTTCTCTTTCCCTAAACTTTTGCCTAAGGAAGGCTTTCAGTTGTTTTCTGCTGGCCCAGGGACAGGTTCAAGGAACACCCTGCTCCATACTTCCCCAAATGGTGATATGTTGTAACCTCTTTCCTGTGCCAAGGCATGACATTTGTGATGGCAGTGAGAAACTTGCTATTTACTGGTACTAAATAGTGTACAGCAGTGAAAGGATCACTGTGGATGGTTAGAGCTGGAGTCTCAGCCACAACCTGAGGGAATATCATAACATCTTTTCACACTGATGGCTTTTTGCTTTTACTGCTATCCCTGTGTTGTCTCAGAACTTTTCCTTCAAAATCAGATTTTGAAGGGAAGATTGTTTTTTTCCAACCTTGCTGCAGCATGAGATCTTTACTTTTCTCTCTTTGAATCCAGTATGAATATAAATAGGAATTTGCTTGCTAGAAGCTTGAGTTGGAGGAGGCATTTTGTTTCTTACCTCTTGGAAATGGATAAATGTTACGGTCACTGTGGCTTTTGTGGCATGGTGTGTACAGACATGTTCTTGAGACGTACATGCCATATGTGACAGCTCTATATCTATGAGCAGGATGCTGTTTTTACTTCTTACATGCTTTGTGACTGCCTACAGAAAGCAAATGGTTACAAGCTTTTGTTAAAAATGAATTCTGTTAAGTATGTGTAGACATGGAAATCACCTACCAGAAAGTGGTTTTTGTGTCTTCAGAAGGAGGCTGTTTTATTGGGGGACACAAGCAGATGACAAGTTGCCTCAAGATGCAAAAGAGAGCAACAGTCTAGTTCAGACATACAGTCACATTTCTCTCTCTTTGCCTCCAGTGTTTCACTTGCTGATGCCCTTCTTTTCCTCCTCAGACAGTTCTTTAACGAGTATGTGAAAGAATTGTTACACCTTCTACACTGAAAAAGGCACAGAAAGCAACTGGGGTTTTTTTAATGTGTTTGTTTAATCTGCAGTAAAAAAAAAAAAGGAAAACTGACTTTTCTAAGCATATGATAGATGTACTTCTAAAACAACATAATGATCAAGGTCATTTTCAGTTTAAAAAGCAGAAACTCAAATTTAACAGGCCTTGAAATCCCACTTTAAGAAGTTTATAATTTAAATATTTCAAAGCAAGTCTGTCCTTCAGATTAAGGGAAGGTGAAGTTTATACTAAAAAGCTACAATAGAACAAAATACTGAATTCTACTCTCATCTTATTCTCATTTAACACTTTGCTTTTCAGTTACGCAGTTTAGCATTCCACATGAGGTTGTCTTTATTTTCTTTAAGCCACGATTATGTCAAATTAATTCCTCTTTTCTGTGTGTCACGCAGTGTTAATAACATTACTGGGCTTGCAACATCTCAAGAGCTGTTTAGTCACAAAAATGAATGCTCCAGAAAGCGGACTTTAGGAAAAGCTGAACCATTTTATAAATAAAGATCATGTCGATGGCTCCATAAACTTGAAGGTAGGGTCAAGATACATAGTATGGATAAAGGCAGTGTAATACCACTAATTTTGTTTTTCAAGGCTAGAAATACTAAATTGCTCCACCTTTGAGTGTTTCAGCTTAGTACCTTCCTTAGAGATTTAATGTGTAATGGGATCAATCCCAATAATTGCAGTTTGTCTTAGCAAAAAGGGTGAGGTGAGAAAGGAGAGGGGCAAAAAAAAAGGCTTTTCTTTTTTCCCCTCCCTTCTGATGAACAGTTTCTCTTGTGGGGAAGGGATGTGAGCTTCAGCAAAACTAAAGGAACTGGTGTGAATGGCTGCTATCCATGTGAAATAAAGAGGGGTTGTAATCTTGTGTCAAAAGTGTCTAGTTCAAGGATTTATAAATAACAGTGGCTGTTGTACATTCTGAAGGGTCTTGAGACTCCTTGGTCTGTAACTGCATGTAAATACTTTTGCTGCAATAGCTGGATAGCAGATATTTGTTAGACACCACAGTGGTATCATGGATACAGGATTCTTGATGCTGGGGCTTCTTTGATGTTGGGATGTGCAAAGGGTTTCGATTCTGTGGCCACTCACATCCCCTTCCACAGCCCCTTTTCCTGCTGTTTGTTTCCGATTTAGCACAATGTGCGCTTTCCCGTGTCCCCTGGAGCAGCTTTGTGGGAAAGGTATGCTGTAATTGGTTTATAACCATTCATAATGACCTGGCAACTCTGAATAGCAACAGGGAGCAACTTAAGTTGTGATTTATTTAAGTAAGTTACATGGATTAAAGGCACTCCCAAGTGTACAAGTTGAGCTAGTTGCTTAATTAGGTGTAAATTTTCACATATAGCTTGGAAAGAGAGGCGTTTGTTTTGAAAGGCTGAATTTAGATGTATGGGCAAGCTTCTGGACTGCTAAACCAATTTTGAGCAAAGTTTAATGTTGTCTTTTTTTGGGATGTCTCAGTTTTTTAATTCAGCAAGTGCTATTATACCCTTGCCTCTTGTAAAGCTAATGGAATATTAACTTGAGCATTTAATTTGCAGTTGGAATATCTGACCTTGTTTTTGGTGCAGAAAAACAGGCTCTGATTTTGTAAGGCAGGATTGGTACCGCTGCTTTGGTTTTAGTCTTTTACCAGTTCATTGTATTCCTGCTCATTTTGTCAAGGCTCCAGTTGAGTTTGTTTTGTTTTGGAGGGATTTGCTCACACGACGCCCATGATGCGCGCGACCCACCAGCTGCAGGGCATGATGACGCGGCAGGCGCTGCGGCAGCCCTGGTAGTTGTAGGGCCACGGCTGGAAGCCCATGAGGGGCTCACAGATCCGCTGGCACTGCGTGTAACTCCGCCGGCACTCGATGCAGCACACGCCCAGGTGATCCAGCATGGGGTCAAAGGCCATCCCTTCACCTTCCAGCTGCTGGAACGTGAAATGTTCAATGTCATCCCAGTGCTCTTATTCTCATGGAATAGCAGAATACATCCATGCTCCCCTTAACCCCACAAAGGGTAAAACCTGCATTCTTGGGCTGTGGAAATTGACAAAACTCCCACTAAGTGTCCCATGCATCTTGCTTTATTATTTTTTCTTTTGACTTGCTCTCTTTGGCAGAAGCATAGAATTGGTGCAATCACCCTTGCAAAATGGAAAGAGCAACAGGCACCTCTAACTTCCTTATTTTTATTCTACTGTCCTTGCAAAAGCTCCAGCAACAGTCAGCTCCTCCCAAACTTTAAATATTAGTGACAGAAACTATTTCAAGATAGTTACCTGAATCTTTAATGTAGATGAGAATTCCTGAAATATATGATGTGGTTTTTATGATTAGTTTTAGATTCTGTATTTTAATGCTTTTTACAGCACTTTTAGGAAACTATTCCTCTGGTCCCCTGCAGTTTCCTGAGGATTTGGCTCTTGTTTCTGAGTCTGGTTCCTTCCCTCCTACCCCACCACACTTAGGTGCATTGTTGACAGTGAGAATTGTGCCTGTTCTGACAGTAATGAGTTATATGACAGTAATGAGTTATATGGAGCAAAGCATGCACAAAATACCTAAAAGCCTTTACCCTTCAAAATTTTATTCCCCATTTCTGGGGAAAAAAAGGTAACCTTATATTCTGCTTTTGGAAACTTGGGTTGTTCTTTGCCCATTGATATTACTTCAAGAAAAGCAGCAGTAATGCACAAATGCTGAAGTACCAGTCAGCTTTTTACCTAAGCATTTGTAATTCATTTTTTGAAAGTAGCAACACAAAAAAAAGTGACACAGAAAGGTGCCACCCCTTGTCTGGGCTTGCACAGGACACTAGTGACAGCTGGGTGTTTTTAGGGACCCCAGCAATTCTTTCCGAGTCCTGAGAGCAGGGAAGATGTTTTCTTGGTCAGGATTCATGATCCTTGAATTCAGATACCTGCACCATGAACATCACCTGAGCTCATTGTCCAGACTCCACTTACAGTGAGTAAAGAGAAATAGCTCTAGGGAGGGTTCATTTCATCCTTCAGGAAAGGCCTGGAGCATAATGAATGGTGCTTGTCAGTCCAGTGGCTGGTGTCTAACAAAGCCTAGTGATAGGCATTGGTGCAGGAACTGTTGGTGAGGGTCAGGGTTCCCCTGCAGGCTGAGGGAAGCCTGATGGCTGCCTCTGTCTGGCCTGGCTGCCCCTGGCTGGAAGAGCAGACCTGTGGCACTTGTGCCTCCAGAGGCAGGGCAGCTCAGACCTCATGGAGATGGTCACCTTAGTGGCTGTGAGGAGAAGCTACATTCCAGTGCCGCTGCTGTTTTACTGACCTCGTGAGAGAGTCGATTTAGATCCACTTTATTTGGAGTGATTAATTTAAGTTTAATTAAGGGATGTCAACTCGGCAGAATGCTGTCACAGTATAATGATCTCCTGCTGTTGCATAAATGTCAAGTCAAAGCTGGGACTTACTTCCAAAGCAGGAGGCATTTATCTTGTGACAGTGTTGTATTAAAATGACTTACTCCTGCTGCACCAAATGGTGGGTGTAAATTGTCTGGCGCTGGTGCAGCGGACTGGAAGGTGCCTCCTGCACAGCCAGTGTTCCTGCAGCGTGGCAGAGGTGTTGGGATGCAGCAGGGTGGCTCCTCTGCTCTTTCTGGGGGCTGCTGCTTCTTGAAGGGTGAGAACAAGTTTTACAACAGTCATCCTCCACCCACTGCTGCTGTCTCAAAACAGATTCTTCTCTGTCAGGTTATTGCCAGTCTAGGATTGCTTACCCTCACAGAGAAGAAGCTGAGAAAGAAATTTATTTCGCTGAACCTTTATCTCTTTGCACCCAGACACTTCTGCTGTGTTCCCCTGTAGCAGTCATGTCTGGTACTAATTTCTGTTTGAGAGCANCCAGAGGCAGGGCAGCTCAGACCTCATGGAGATGGTCACCTTAGTGGCTGTGAGGAGAAGCTACATTCCAGTGCCGCTGCTGTTTTACTGACCTCGTGAGAGAGTCGATTTAGATCCACTTTATTTGGAGTGATTAATTTAAGTTTAATTAAGGGATGTCAACTCGGCAGAATGCTGTCACAGTATAATGATCTCCTGCTGTTGCATAAATGTCAAGTCAAAGCTGGGACTTACTTCCAAAGCAGGAGGCATTTATCTTGTGACAGTGTTGTATTAAAATGACTTACTCCTGCTGCACCAAATGGTGGGTGTAAATTGTCTGGCGCTGGTGCAGCGGACTGGAAGGTGCCTCCTGCACAGCCAGTGTTCCTGCAGCGTGGCAGAGGTGTTGGGATGCAGCAGGGTGGCTCCTCTGCTCTTTCTGGGGGCTGCTGCTTCTTGAAGGGTGAGAACAAGTTTTACAACAGTCATCCTCCACCCACTGCTGCTGTCTCAAAACAGATTCTTCTCTGTCATGTTATTGCCAGTCTAGGATTGCTTACCCTCACAGAGAAGAAGCTGAGAAAGAAATTTATTTCGCTGAACCTTTATCTCTTTGCACCCAGACACTTCTGCTGTGTTCCCCTGTAGCAGTCATGTCTGGTACTAATTTCTGTTTGAGAGCACAGCATGTTTCTAGCTACTGGACTCTTTTCACATAGTAAATGATGGGTCTCAGCTGTCTGATCAAGACCAGCTTTGGTTTGTCTCTAGAAGGTGCTACCCTTGTCACATCTCCAGTGCTGTTTCCATATGGATCTGGAAACCTCAAAAAGAAACTTGGCATCAACTTGCCTTAACCTTGTGATCTCAAGCACTTGTGCTTGTTTCAGACTTGTTTCAGAAATGTAAAACTGGGAGAAGAGGACAGAGGGAAGACATTTTTGAGCTCCTTAGGTGTTTTACCAGTCTATTATTTCCTAGAAAAACTGAACAAGCAAAGACTGTGCAGATAACATTACCAGTGTTACCTGTCCAACACAGTCCTGAGCTCTGAAGGAAGATTGCAGTGTAAATACTCACGTTGTATGGATTGTCTGGATTAAATGTTTGATCAGTTTCTTGTGCCATTGGCCTGGTTTCATTAGCCTGGTGCCCAAGCTCTTGAGTCAGCTGCACGGTGCGTGACCTGGGGTTTACTTCTTCAGAAGCAGCTTCCAAGTCTTCCTCATCGAAGTTTGGTTCTGGCTGGCGCTTGTTTCTCTTCATTTGTCTCCTCTGGTTATCTGAAGGAATAATCACCAAGGGACAATGTTACCTTGAGTGTGTCATTATAGTTACCTAATATTTCAGGGATTTCTTTAAATATTAAGAAAGGAGAAGATGGAGGGCAGAGAGAAAGCCAAAACTGTGCCTTGGCTAACTTGACCTGCATCGCTGTGAGAGCTGCTTGCCTTCCTCCGTTTTGTCTGCAGCCAATGCCAGTCCAAAGCAGTGTGATTGCCTTTCCCCCCTCCCTCTTCTCTCCTTGAGGCAAAATTTGAGGAGATTTGTTGGGGCTTTTTTGACCCAGCCTGTAGTCACTAACCCAGCAGCAGTTCCCAGCACTAGCAAGACCAGCTGTTCACATCTCACTTATTTTAAAAAATGCTTTTATGGTGGAATAGTGCCCTGCTCTCAAGGATATCTGGTTCTGGACAGCTTTGATACTGTTCTTTTGTTGCCCAGTGGGATATGCAAGGGAAGTGGAAAATATTGGTAGCTTGCTGCTTAGTCCACAGGTGCTCTAAACTGTGGTAACTTTTTTTTTTTTTCACATGTTGTCCCACCCAAGTGTTCTGATATTGACTGGACCAAGGAGGAATACATATTTTTGAGCCTTCTCTCCTCCAAAGCCTGGAAGTTAACTGGAGGAGTTGCCATCTTCCTGGTGACTCCTGAACACCTTTGCTAAGCTTGCCTATGGGCCCCAAGTTCAGAGCTGGAACTGCCCCAGGGTCTCATAAACCACCCACCAGCTGGCTGGCTTAAAGCATCTTCCTTCCACTCCACTGAATTCCTCTGGGGAAGCAGGGTAGAAAACAGGAAAGGCTATGGTCCCAAACTCCTGGCCAGTGTTGCTGTTACCTACACATTCAGGGGGCTAGTTTAAGCTCTTGTCTTGTCCTTCTCTAGAAGTAGACTAACCTCTCTGGAAATGTTTCATTTCCTAGCAAGTCATCCACTTGGGTTATGCAAATTGTCTGAGTAAATACAGGGATGGAAAATATCTAGGGGATAACTCCAAACCCACAATCTTGGCACAAGCCCAGGAAGGCGTGGGCAAGGGAGGAAAGGAGTCTGGTTTCCCAGATGTGCTAGTTTCAGTAGCAAACCTGATGAAGGGAAGGCATTTAGATGAAGAGAGGGATAACATACTTTTCAAATAAAAGAAATGTTACCTTTGGGATATGTTGGTTGCAGCCAGAAAATTGGAAGATCCCTGCAAAGCTCTAGAATTTTGGGGCTTAGGAAGCTGTTATGCTTGATAGGCTCATCTGCAGCCACCCAGATAAGGGAGTTTTTGTCAAATCTCACAGGCATGATTTCATCTTCCTGCAAATAGAAGAGCATAAATCCTTTGCTGCTCAGTGAGCAGTCATGTGCCTGCTCGCTGCTAATTCTTGAGCACCAAACTGTATAATTATCCGCTGCAACTAATGCCGAGCATCTTTCTATGTCATGAATGTGAGGGAATCGTGCTGAGCCAAAGCCTGGGGAAAGGCTGCCTCCACTGAAATGAAGGGCAAAGCTCTGTCAGCTTTGCTGGGGCTGTGATTTCACCCATCTCACTCCTGGAAGGCTTCTGCCTCATGCATGAGGGCTGGGTGTCAGAGGTCTTTCAGCCCAAAGCACCAGAATTTCAGGTGATAGAAACCAAAGTTCTACCACCTTCAGCAAAGCAGCAATGGAATACCAGCAAAACCCAAGTCCTTCATCTTTTTTTATGTCCTGTTCTCATTTGACATACTCCCAATATATAACTCTATTTACAATGTGTGTATGGGGGGGTGAGGGGAGGAACTTGTTCAAAAGTTTTAGAGAAGATTATAGCTTGAGAACTGCTCCAGCTTCCAGTTTTAAGTCAATGTGATCAGTCTGATTAAAGGTCTTGTTTGGTAAAAGCAATTCAATTGACCAAAAGCTTGAAGTGCAAGTTAAAGGAGCCTGCCTTTTTGAAGTGTACCCTGCAGGTTTTTGGTTCATATCTTCAAAGTAATGTAGGAAAATGCCAGTGATTGATTCTTTAAAGTTGTTAGTTCAAAGTATTATTTTACATAAAATGTGTAAGTATTTTATAGCAACGGTGAAATATTAAAAGAAAACTAACTTTTGAATCATGAAAACCAGCATGATTTCAAAGTTAAAATTCTAAATTGCTTTCATAAACGTCGTCAAGACTTGTTATATAACTGACTAGATCAATTTATTCCCTTGAGTTGTTGTTTCTTTAGTGTTTATTGATTTATTTTGTAGGTCTCAAGTCATTTAAGTTTGCTATCCAATCTGTCTACTGCTCTTTATTTACATTCTCCCACTTAAGCTTTTATCAACATCAAAAATATCTGACTCTAATTTTCAGAAATAAAAATATCCTTTGTTTCTGTTTGAAATGATCCTGACTTGTGAGCAGCCACAACATGGGTATCTATAAAACTCATTTTACTCAACAATTTTTGTAGGTAGGGTTGCTATGATGCCCATTGCAGGAAAACAGCATATGCATACTTTTTCCTAAATACTTCCATATCAGAGAGGTGACTTGGCCCAGAACAATAAATGCTATTTTGCCATTCCTGTAGTACATCTGGCCTGGAAAAGTGAGTGAGGGGGAAAAGTTAATGTCTTAGTGGTAGCTCTAAGCTGCTTGGTGCATGTGATTCATTGCAACAGTCACATAGGTGATGCATCTTGGGAGAAGATGCACAAAAACAGGACAAGGAAATAGGTTTACTGTCAGCAGGTAGAGTTAGAAATAAGTTTTTGATTATTTAGGATAATGTCTTCAGGTCTGTGACTTTGTTTTTACAAAAAGATGAAAAATTCAAACTTTGACTTCAAGCAATAGTGCTAATTAAGTCAAGGCCAGCTGCCTTTAAAATAAGGCAAGGCAGGAAAGATGAACTCTCTGTCTGGAATTCGTGCAAGTTCTCTTTCCCATCATGGGAAAAATCCTGCCAGCTTCAGGAGGCTTTGTAACATTTGTCAGCCTTTCTGACTCTATTAGGAAAGATCTTTTCCCCCTTAATTTTAAAGCAGATGTTCAGCAGTCACAGCACCACTGCAGGAGGTGCAGCCTTAACAGCGCCTCTCTCCCCACTATCTTGCTTTTATTCTCCCAGGAGCAGAGCAAACCCAGGGAAAGGGGCTGTGGACATAACGTGCTCTCCTGCCAATGACTGAGGCTCCAGCTGCATGCAGGCTCAGCTGCACTCAAGTCACTGGAGTCACACTCCTGTATAAGCAATAACTTTGGGGGTCTGAGCTCTGGGAAACTCAGGCTTTGAGCACATAAAGCAGTTGGCTTTTTGGGCAAATGTGAGGAGATTTGGTGGTATCTGGGTGAGAGTTTCAGCTTCTGTGCTGGTTGTGATGCAAATTCTATGAAATTTAATTAACATGTAAAATTAAGTTTTATGCCAAGAAGGCAAAGTCATATTTTTTAAAATAAATTATTTCTTCTGAGTTATTTTAATTTTTGCCATGTTTCTACAATTCCCTTTTACTGATTAGGGTAATGGAGTTCAGGGTTCTGCTCAAGAGCATTGATAGAAATCTCCTGGGATCTACCACAGTCCTCCTTTGCATTGACTACAGCAGCTGCTTCTTCCAGGCCCTCCCTTCCAGCCTTGTGCACAGCCTGGTCTCATGCAGGTGCTCTTGTCATGGAGATCTCCTGTGGATCTGGCAGAAATCAGTCTGTGGCTTCCCCACTCACTAATCTCATGATGGCCCTGGACACAGTGACATGTCTTGACACCAACCTTGTTCTTCTTACCTTTCAGGGACTTCTTGCAACCAGTCATTGAATCCCAGCTATCCCACCCTGTCCCTACCATGAGCCAGGGTGGCTTCAAATGCCATTTTTATTTGTATTTAAGTCCCTCCTTTAGGCTGTCTCTATACAAAGATTAGTTAAAAAACCCAACAAACTACGCCTTACCAGCTCAGATGAGAGGCTTGCTTTAGCCATAGCATCAACTTCAGGGATGTGAGCTTTTGGCTGAGCTTTGATGTAACACTTTTCTCCTTCAGCAAAACGGATCCCAGTTATGCCCTGCAAAAGCAGAAGGCAGGGGGTTGTGCACAGCCCTCCAGCTCCTCACCACCCCCAAGAAAGTGCCTCAGCTCTGCTAAAATTGCCACTGAATTTTCAGTCTGAATGTTAACCTTATTTAAAACCAGAAGCAATAAAACGCTCTTCCCTTCATCATTTTAGCTTCACAATTTTGGTCAAATTGGTCTAGAAGTGTTTGCTTGATTCCTGAAAGTGGGGGGGTGTTTTATGTAAGTGCTTCCATGCAGGCTGCAGGCTACCTGGAGTAGCTCTGTTAAGGAACTAGTTGACATGATTTGAACTGTAACTTAGCACCTAACGTAGGCAGTCTTGAAATTGTGCTAGCTGGTGGCATGGTACCCTTGTGACACAGTTTTACAAAAATGTGGGGGCAGTTTGGTTCAGTCTGTACAAATAAGTGACTGTGACGGCAAAGGGAAGTTTGTGACGGGCATTTTGGTGCAGAAATCTGTGTGTGGGACTTCGTCTGGCCTACTAGGGTGAAATGCAGTTGCATAAACCATAGATGTCTAGTTTTAAGCAAGAGAAGGAGCAAGTTTCCTGTAAGTCCTGGGATGTACCTTCCAGTCTGTGCCAGAACCTTGGGCATCAACATCTTGCCATTATCTGTTGTGTCCACGTTTCTACTGTAGGCTTTGGGTATCCATAAAAGAGCTCTCTTCTACATTATAAATTTAGATACCTCGTTGTAAATGGCAAAATTGTTGTGTTTTTCATGTGATTGCACAAGTCAACCACCTAAATATAATTACCTAGTGTCCTTTAAGTTGTGCTGGTTTTCTGCCTGGCCTCTAGCTGCCAGGAGAAAGGGGTGTGGGTGTCAGCATGACCCCTCTCATCTGCCTTGAAGGGGTATCTTGGATGCCTTCATGTGTGGTGTTGGGTGCCACAATGGCAGACATTAAACTGTTAGGGAGTGTCCAAAGGAGGGGGACATGGTGAAGGGCCTTGAAAAACTGGGAAACTGTATGAGGAGCAGCTGAGGTCTGTTCAGCCTGGAGGAGACTGAGGGGAGACCTTGTTGCAGTTACAGCTTCCTTGTGAGAGGAAGAGGAGGGGCAGGCACTGATCTCTGCTCTGTGGTGACAGTGACAGGACCCAAGGGAATGGCCTGAAGTTGTGTCAGAGGAGATTCAGGTTGGATATCAGAAAAAGGTTCTTCAGCCAGAGGGTGGTTGGGCACTGGAACAGGCTCCCTAGGGAAGTGGTCACAGCTCCAGCCTGACAGAGCTCAAGAAGTGTTTGGACAGTGCTTTCAGGCACACAGTGTGACACTTGGGATGGTGCTGTGCCAGGAGTTGGACCTGATGATCCTTGTGGGTCCCTTCCAACTCAGCAGATTGTCATGTAGTGCAGCATGAGATGGGATGGTACTGGGGCACCTGAGCCATATTCTGTGTGTCTGCAGGTCCTGTGTAGCTACAGGACACAGCCCTGTCACAACAAAATGACTACAAAAAGCAATGAGAGAGGAAATGGCTATTCAAGGATGGATGCATTAGGATATAAGGCTTTGTGGTGTACCATGTGTTCTAGGAATACCCTATATTGCCAAATCCAAGCCTTCTCTGACCATGCAGTCATTCCAGCAGTGCCAGTCAGTCCTAAACTGTTAATGTAAATACCAGTCTGTTGGAAGCACATCTCTTCAGTTACTTTCTCCTTCGTGTGCATTCTTGGCTGAAAGCCCAAGTGGCATCATCCCTTTGCTGAGGTTGTCCCTGGCCCTCTGTAATTACAAGCAGGCACCATCCCTGGGAGGTCCCTTGAGCTGGTTGGTGTTAGGAGCTGATTTGTAACCTGGCTGTGACAGGCTGTATCTCACAGGCAGCAACACACATGGAGCAAACATGAATTCAGCATCTCTCCAGTGAACTGTGCTTCTGTGCAGATGTGAAATGGCAAAGGTTTTGAGAAGAGCTCGCTGTGGATGCTCTTACTCAGCTGCTGGTAATGTTGCTATGGTGATGCTAATGAGAGTTGCATAAAGGCAGAACCACAGCTGTTGGGAAAGTTGGGGGTCCAGCGTCTCCTGGCATGGATTCGTTTGTTCTTGCTCAAAAGCCAAGGAACTGGATTTCCTTGCCTTTCTAGATCCAGCAAGGGAAAGGTGGCTGCTCCAGAAGCAGAGAGGCTTCCTAGCAGCAGCACCTTTGTTTTAGGTGCTGCTTTGACTTGCAGAGGGCTTAACTCTGAAGCTGAGTGTTTTGCACCTGAGAACATTTAACTGCAGGCTCTGGGCCCTGTGATGGGTTTGTGCAGCATCACACAGATGTGCCTTAGTAGCTCAGGGCAGCTCAGAGACCTACTCTGTATGAGCTGCTGAGCTCTGCTGAGGTTTGTCATCTGTCAGTCCAGGCTCTGCTGGGTAGCCACAAGTTGCTGGGGTGCCCAAGTGTGTTTGCTGTCAGCCTGAGGGGCCCACACCTGGCATTGGTGCACAGATGCATAAACTGTGCCAAATGCCTCCATCCTCTGCCATGGGGATAAAACCAGGCCAAGCCATGGAGAGCAGCTCCCATCCTTGACCTCAGGGCAAAGGAAGTTCCCCAGGTCAAGCACTGCAGAGTGGTCTCTCCTCGGTGTCTCCTTGGCTTACTGTAGTGACTCTCTGCTCCTCAGACAGGGATCTCTGGGGCAGGTGTTTCTGCCACTTCAAACCACATGAAATCATGAGAGAGTTGTGTCACAGCCTGACAGAATGTTTTTCTAGTTAGACCCCAAGGTCTCATGTCACATTTCTGCTCAGCGGTTTGAAAATGCAAAGTATTTACATGGAGTCAAACCCGATGCAGCCTAATCCACACCACTTCCTGGAGTGGTACCTGGCATGGCTGATCTCCAAAAAGCACTTTGATTTTTGTTTTGGAGGAAACTGCCTGTCTCCTTGGGAATGCAAGCCAGGACAGCAAAAATGTTTGTGTGGATGGTTGGAGGCTGGAACCTGAGACTAAGTGGGGCAGAGAAGTCAGGGCAGGACAAGGTGTCCTTAAGAGTCCAGCGCTGGAGTGTGTTACATGAAGGACAAGAGTGGCACTACTTACGATCTGAAAATCATGGACTTCAACTGCCTCTTCGCTCCCACTTCCTGTTTTGAAAGTCTCTAAGTTGTTTCCAGCATCTATTTCCATTGATCCATCTTGTACTTTTCCATTAATGCTCATAGTATAGTGAACGTTGTACACCTGGAATCAATAAAAGAGCGGTAGCACATGCCAGTAATTACTTACTGCCTTCCTCCTACACCAGGCAATGGCCAATCTGACTCTCATATCCCTATTTAGCTCCCCAATTTTGCTGCTGCAGGCATTTGATAACCTTCCAGCAACCAACAGTGCACTACTTCAGCACGGGGGCCGGCTGGCAGTGGGACAGCCAGCCCTGAGAGGTTGTTCGGTCTCCAACCTTGGGAGTTTTCACAGCCTGACTGGATGAAGCCCTGAGCAACCATCTCTGACCCCACAGCTGTCCCTGCTCTGAGCATCAAGTAGGACTAAAGATCTGAGATCCGCCTTCCAGGGAGTGCTTATAGTTTTACTTCAAAAACAATGTGGGGTGAGTCCACACCCATGTGCTCTGGCCTAAAAACCTTCTTCTAGGACATTTTAGGAATTGCTTGTTATGCTGGCATGATTCCCAAAGGACAGCAGGCGTCAATGTCCTACACTGAAGGAAGCCAAACCCTGTTTATCTCTTAGGATGTTCTGCTGAGGCACAGGAAAACAGGTTCCTCCTGAATACGAACACACTTCCCAGCTTGTAATGGATGTGAACTTTGTTTAAATTGGATGTGAAGTTGTATAGGCTGGTATTTTCCTTGTCAGCGTATTTGCCCTTATCCTATTTTCAATGAGGAGAGCTACAGTGTGGTTTGTATTTGCTGGAGGACCACAATCTGTGGAGGGGTTTTGTGATTCTCCTGTGCAGCTCTGCTAAAAGTGCTGCACAAGCAGTTTATTATTTTGGGTCTTAAAAAAGCCCTTACAGCACTTTAATGAAAAATTTACACTGACAGCTAGAGACAAATTTCTTCTTCTCTCACCTTCGCTCAGGGAAGTCTAAGGTGCTAAAGATTTATGGTTCCTCAGTTATACACAGCCACTCCCATATTTCTGCTTTCTAGGACTCCTGTTGAGAGTGGTCCATAAAACCAGAGCAGTGTAAGTGGTCTCCCCCTGACAGGGGCTGAGCTGGAGTTGAGACTTTGATACCCCTGTCATTTAGGGAAGAATTTAAAGATATAAAATAAAACCAAGAATTTTAAAATTGTGTTAGTTTTTTAAAATTAATTACCCTAGGTATAATTTTTGCAGTTGCTTCCTAAACATTTGCAACTCAAGTGCAGCTTTCTGAGTATGAAGGCAGCTTGGAAAAATAACTCTCAGCTTTCCCAGTGTCTTCGCCTAGAGAGCAACTTTGAAGCTTAATGGAAACTGTGAATGTGACATATTTTGTATGGCTGAATTTAGATGACAGGAGCATTAAAAAAGGGAAGCATTGTCTTGTACTCCACAAATGCACCTACCTGCTCAGAGCTGAAAGCACTGTCTCCTGTCTATGCCACCATTTGCATCCCTCTCCCTTTTCAAAAGCCCAGAGAAACACACAGTTCTTGCAGCACGTCTTAGAGGTCAGCAATGTGTCCTGTCTTTTTGCTGTAAAACCTTGTACTTTTCTTTCTGATTATCTGAATTATCCCTGTGTGTAGGGGTGTATCTCACAGGGCCACCTTTGCTCTGGCTGCTGGAATTCACACAAGGCTCTCCTTGATGAGGGCTGGCGTGTGGCCAGAGGCAGTACAAAACTTCTTCCAAAGTAAATTCAAAGGTACTAATTTAATTTATGGAGAATGGTACAGTCATGTGTGTACCATCATGTTTCAAATATGTTTTAAACACAGATTCTGTGTAAGCAGAAAGAAAAGTTAATCTGTAAACATGTTATAATGCTCTGAAGTTTGAGTCTTTAACTGATCACCAGCTTCTCAGTTTCATTCTTTACATAAAGTGTTTCTCATGTACCCCAGAAACTGTAAATAATAAAACTTAACTTTAAAAATTTCTCCACAGCTGCAAACCGAAGTGTACGCACAGTCATACAAAGCACCAGAACTAACAGTGCCTGTTAATGGGTAAATTATAGTAGTACGTACTTGAGGGTCCAGGTAGAACCTGGACTGAGAATGCAGATGCTATGAAAAAAGAATTTACACATTTCGATGTTTTTTTGTCCTGAGAGCTGGAGTTTGCCCAGGATGTGAATCCCCAGGGACTTGTTGGGGTTTGAGTTCACTGAGGATTTGTGAGCAGAAATCAATGTGCAGTCTGTGCTCTCAAAGATGTGTTTCGTGTTTGCTAATAAATGTGCTTCCAGGAAGCTCCATCCACACAGCCACCAAAGACAGCGATTGTGGGTTTGGGTTTTTAGGTGTTTGGGGATTTTTGAAAGGAAAAACCCTACAGGTCTGCTTAAAGACCTCTTTATAGACCTCCTCGCAAGGAGCGATTCCAGCCCGTGCCTCCCGTGCGTGCGGGAGCTGCCCGCCCACCCGGCCCGGCTGCGGACGAGCCCGGGGCCCGGCGCGGCGCGCTCACCTGCCGCTCCGTGCCTTTCCAGAAGTAGAAGGCGCCGATGGCCCCGGCCAGCAGCAGGAGGGCCCCGGCGATCAGCACCGCGGCCCCGGCCTTCAGCAGCCGCCCCGGCCCGGGGGGCGCCGCCGCCGCGTACGCCTGCGGAGAGCGCGGGTGGAGCAGGGACCCGGCAGGGACCCCGCCCCGGGACCCCCGGCCGGACCCGACCC
>WBNQ01015009.1:0-47496 GCA_013401375.1 Spizella passerina
TATATATATATTTATATTTGTATATTTCTATTAGGAGTTTATTGTGGATTGTAATGGCAGAAGAGACACTAAAGCTTTACAAGATAAGCACTGTGGTATATTTTAATAAAACATTTGTGTACAACATCAAGCAAGGGAGAGAACAGTGGAAGGAGAGTTCTATTTCTGCACTTCGCAGCTTCACTTTGTGACTGAGATTTACATCAGTAAATCAGTAAATGCTGAAGTTTAAACATTAAATTGCAAAACCAAGCATAACCCATCTAGAGTTTTTTATGCAACATTCCCTGATTCTGAAATTGAGCTGAGCTCTTCCTATCTCTCATATTTTCTCACTCTCTTTTTAGTTATAGAATAGGACTCTCTTGAAGCAGGTAGGAAAAACACTGATTTCCTTCTCCTATTAGGGCTATGTTTTCAGAAAAACACTCTCTAATATTTGAAAAACACCATCCCTTATGTAGATCTTTATAGACTATGCGAATAATGATAGTCCAACTTCACTTCCAAAGGGAAAAGTTGAGGCTTGAAATTAGGAGTATGGGAAATCTTATTGCTTCTATAAAATTGAGCTTCAGATGTAAATATGAGCTGATAATCAAAGACTAGATGAGTAATCACAGCTTCTGATCCAATTTCCTCCACATGAAGGGGGTTGAAGTCATAGGTCTTTCAGCTTTTCATCCTTATTACTCCCAATCCCACAAAAAGCAACCTCTCACCTTCCCCAGCTGCACTCACCAGTGGTGTTTGGGTTGGAAATGTTTTGCCTAATCAGCTTGTGGTGCTCTCTTTACAGTCATTGTGGTGCTGTTTGTGACACTAAGAAGACACAAGAATGAGCCTCTGATCATCAAAGATGATGAAGATGTGAGGGAAAATATCATTCGCTATGATGACGAAGGAGGTGGAGAGGAAGACACAGAAGCCTTTGACATTGCAACTTTGCAAAATCCAGATGGAATTAATGGATTTTTGCCTCGTAAGGATATTAAGCCTGATCTTCAATTTATGCCCAGGCAGGGTCTTGCACCTGTCCCTAATGGTGTTGATGTTGATGAATTTATTAATGTAAGGCTTCATGAAGCTGATAATGATCCCACAGCTCCGCCATATGACTCTATCCAGATTTATGGCTATGAAGGAAAGGGGTCAGCAGCTGGTTCCCTTAGCTCCTTGGAGTCCTCCACATCAGACTCAGACCAGAATTTTGACTACCTCAGTGAATGGGGTCCTCGCTTTAAAAGACTCGGAGAACTTTACTCAGTCGGAGAAAGTGACAAAGAAACTTGACAGTGGATTACAAACTTTTTCCCTGTTGACTTAATGATCATGTAATATTCTAGGGCCACTGCTGTTAGTTAAAACTAATGTGGCTTTTTGTTTTAGAGGCAAGTTTAGCGCCAGTCATCTATAAAATCAAGTACATTGTAATGTTGAACCAAAAAAAAAAAAGTATATGTTAGGAGGTTAAGTCTTGTGGAGTGTGAAGTAAAGTATGTGGAGTGTCTAGAAGTCTTTGGATATTTGATATTCACTTGACCACTCTGAAGATGGAGATTTGGATCTTTGATTATCTTCAGTGAATTGAAAAGAACAAAAAAGAAATTGGTGCTCTCGTAGGAAATGGACTTGCAGGGATTTGCTGTTGAACAGTAGCTCCTGCCCAGTATGTGTAAAGCTAAAGGTTTGTTTCTGCATTGCCAACAAAGATCCCGCCACAGAAATGTTTAAAGCAATATCTTGGTCTTCTTAGCAATGCTGAGCAGAATAGCATTGCCAATTCCTTCTGGCTCCTACTGTGCAGTGACCATCCATTGTACATACAGTAATTGTTGGCCACGCCACCACAGACTGAATATCATCTTTAAATATTGTGTCAAGCCTTAAAATATTCACATGTTCTTAATCCATTCCAGTGATGGGTAATAAATACTACTAATGTGTAGAGCTTCAGAGGCAGGGCTGCAAAACCTTGCTTCACAAAAGGATCTTTTTTCTAGAAGAAGGATCAACCCTGTGCTTCGTCTTCTGAAAGAAAAAACTGTGAAATGGGATGGACTTACATAAATGAAAGAATTGCTGATTTTATTGTTAAAGATCGAATTTATTTGTTTAATCTTTGAAATAAATATTTTATTGATGTCCATTACTGCTTTTATTTATTAAGACTGATAATCTATAGAGTAAGATTATGAAGAAAACTAAATTATATCAGTTAGAATTTTTTTTTCTATATATAATGAATGTTTCATACATGTACATTTTGAAAAGAAAAATGACAAATTGTTGCAGGTTAAAGCAGTTCCCTGTCCATTTGCAGTAGCTGAATTTTAAGAGAAAGCTGGCAGGAATTAAACATTGCCAGAGAAAACTTTTGACAGTTTTATATCTTCTTCATAAATCTAGTACCTGGTGTTTTTAATACAAGCACAAACAGCTGGAAGTAAACTGGTTCATGTGAATATTTAAACTATAGACTTTTAGAAATCCACACATAACACAGTACAGTTAAAAAAAACATGCTTATAGTTCTCCACTGTATTAGAGCAGGAACCAGTGTGTACATAATTTTACTGCTTCTGTTATTAGCATTTTTTTCTATAATATTCATAGTGATGCACCAGGGCTCTTGCACACAGAGAAAGAACACTAGAAGCTGCAAGCATACTCAATTTGTAATGCAAACTTGCCATTTAGAAGTAGCAATTGTATAAGAAAACTACGTATTACATGCAAATCATTTTAATTTTCTACTTTGTTTTGAAGCTATATTATTGTTTGTTTATTTACTCCATGTATTGTATTCAGAGAAACTCCTGTATTGTTTCCTACTTTGTGAAATATATTTTTATAAATACTTTTCTTGTTATTGCTTTTCTTTCAGGTTTACCTGGGCACTGCAGAAATGAATCTGCTGGAATAACTTCATAGTTTTTTGAGGAATGTAGTTTCTTCAAAATCATTTATTTATTAGTTGAATACAGACAAAATAAAAACCAAAAAAAGAAAAAAGGAGAATATTTGAAACAATTTTTGACAGTGATTGCAGAATTTTGACAGTGATGGGAGTACAGGAGTTATGAGTGTCTGATTCACTGCTCCATGCAGAAAAATAACCTCGAATGATTTTTGTTTAAGCATTGCTGGTTAAAAGAACCCACTAACTTAAAGCTCCTCAATAACACTTATTTTACAAAGAATTCTTAACACATCACCCCCAATTTTGTCTGTATTTCAGATGGTAACATTGACTTTGCTTTAGCTGCAGCACAACTTGGTTAATGATTGTAGTCTGTGGGTAACTAATACATTAATACCACTTTGATATATATTATAAACATTTTATTGAAGTTCATTATGTACCCAATACATTTAAGTTACACTGCAATAAAACAAAAATACTTTTCAATAACTGAATCTAAAACTTTTGGCAAAACACTGATCTGAACAGTGAAGGGGTAGGAAAGGATGGTAGGAAAGGAGATATCCTGGAGATTTCAATGAAATCAAATGTATTTCTGTAACTCACTACAAGAAAAACCAAACAGACTCTTACTCATCACTTGCTCTGGGTGCCAGGCTGTTCTGAGCTGCCATGGCACAACAACACCAGCTCAAACAGGAAAGGGCTTGGGAACTGAGCCAGTGTCTGCGTACATCCCAGTGCTGGGAGCCAGGGAAGGTGCTGTGAACATGGATCATGGCAGTGGCTGGGGCCACCCCAGCGTCCAGGGCAAGGCACTCTGAGAGTGAGAGGCTGCACTGGAGAGTTTAGCAGAGCTCTTTTGTAGGAAAACTCACAAATGGAAAACCTTCTGATTGCCTTTCTGATTGAAAGTTCCATCTGAGACCAGGACAGTGCATTCAGTAATAAGATTTCCAGGAAAAAAAATCCCATCACTGGCCCTGTAGGAGAGGCAAAGCATGACAGAAATCTCATCATTGTCAGTCAAAAAGAGATGGGAGTCACTGCTGCTGGGCAGAGTTTGAAATTGGGCATTTCTACAGCTTTTAAACAGGAATAGCTACAATACAAAGGGGAGAAAAAGAATTAATGAATTTCTGACCTGTCAATAGAGATATGCTGTTTCTTGTGTCATTGCCTCCCCACCGAAAGGAAATTATTAATTCTGCAAACTAATTCCATGTAATCTGAATATAAAATTTATACCAATACATGTTAGAGGGTTAAATGTCAATTATTCTGTTTTCCAGTACTTCTCCTTTTTTGACAATTGACTCAGCATAGAATTATTACGGATAACAACAGTATTTAGGGAGATTAGATCATACTGTTCTACATTTCACATCTAGATTTAGACATATTAGCAACACTACTTTTAAGCATGTAAACGTGTAATTCATCTTTTTCAACAACATTTAATTAGCAACTGACTCATTGCAAGTGACAAGGAAAATGCATTAAATTAGAATTATTAATACTGATAAATTTGAGAAGTAAATATTCAAAATCTTTTACAAGTGCCAAGTGCCTTAGAGCCCTATTGATCCTGGCCTGCCTTTGCCTGGCTGTGCCTCACATCGTTTGTCACAGCCACTGAAGTAAATCATGGCACCCACGAGAGCTGGAATTCTGTGCACATTGTAAGGACACAAAATTCAGCTCAGGCATTTCAACATGAAAGCTCTGTGAAGGGAATGTGTGTACATGTTTATTAAATATAACTCGGATGGCTGGAGGTCCTCAGCGTGTCCTGTCCTTTACAGCAGCTGAAAGCAGAGGCTGTTTGTGTGCTCTGACCTTGAAATCAGATCACAGCAAGCTCATTTAAATACATTTTTTTTACCTGGTATCATTACACCTTTTTGTCTATGATGACTTTGAAATGACTGTGAAATACAGAGGAGAGAAAATGGCTCAAGACTTTCATTTAAATCAGCAGTTGCTGATCACAGGAGAAACATTTAACACTATGGCAACTCCAAATCCCATCAGCTCTGTGGCAGCACAGCAGTGACAATTCTCAGTCTGGAGAACAGACAGGATGTCTGCAAAATAGTCTGCTTGGAATAACTCTATTTGTACAGCTCTGCTAGAGATGGAGCTGCTGATTTTAATAGAAAGAGAAAAATAAATCAGCTCTACAACATCCATGCAGTTGCATCTACCTACAAATATGTGTGGCAATTTTTTTTAACAGCCTCCATGGTCATGATTCTAGAACTGAAAAATGGATTTAGAAAGCTTCTCCAAGGTCTGTCTAGCAGGAGGAATTTTTGGCAGATAGCCTTTTCCTGTATCTGGTTTTCTTGGGATATAATTTCAGTCTGATGGAGCTGTTTGGCTGTTTCTCCTCCTCTGCTTACTCCTCTCTTCACCACATCTATCCTGAGCTGGAATACTGGGAGTATAATGTTAGAAAGTTCATTAAGACCATGCAGCTCTTTTTCAGCTGGTCAGTGTTCAGGGACTAGAAAATGCAGCTCACCCAGGAGAGTGAGATTCACCAAGCTCCCCTCCTCTTCCAGGGGAGACTGAACAGTCTGAGTTACTCATACGAATTTAAATACTCATCCAGTATTTAAATTATGCTGAAAAATCTGAAGCTAATGATGGTGCTTTTTAATTAATAGAAAAATATAAATAATAGAAAAAAATAAATAATAGAAAAAAAATGTTCATTAGTGGCCGACATTCACAAGTGCTTCTGATCAAGAGAAGTGGAAAGTTCATCAAAAGTTCATCAGAACTGCAGTGCCAGGAGCCAGGGAATGGCTCCTAGTGCCAGAGGGCAGGGCTGGGTGGGATCTTGGCAATGNTATGTAAACAGGTTGCTTGAAAAATTATTTTTCAGATTTGGAAAGCTTTTAGCAGCAGCAGGATGTTCTAGTAAATTGAAGCTTCATAAAAATAAAAATGCAAAAAGTAAAAAGTAAAAAGTGAGAGCATTCACTGTTGCTAGAGTTTGCTTTCAGACCACAGCACGTGTCATTAGCAGAAAATAGAAAGTACTGATGGAGTGAGCAATGAAAGCTTTCTGTGCTCTGTCATTCAGATAAGTTGGACTTGTATTATTTCTACATTTGTATACTATTTGTGCAAGATAATATTCTGGCTTTGCAGAAGGTGGAAACCAATTTAACTTGCTGTATAATTCACAGTGATGGGTTTTGTAATCACACTGCAAAATGAGTCTAGCTGCTGTATTATACAATACTGATACTGGCTTATGTGCGGCAGAACCAGACCCTCTCCAAGTAATGTCACAGTATTCAAAATGAGAAAATATAAAAGTCCTGACAATGCTTTTTGTGCAACTGCAACTAAGACATCTTCCAAAATGGCTAATAAAAGCGAGCTGAAGCTCAGCATTGCTGGCAGAGCCTTGTAAATGTGCTCATTAGCATTGCAACACAACTATCTCTTCTTTTTTTGTTTTTCCTCCCCCCCCACATTGCAAACATTAAACCACTGAAATCACCAACATGAAAATCTCAGCCTTCTCTTCAGAGGGGATATGGAATAACTTGCAAAATTCCCTTTTTTCTCCTGCCACTGTTTCTGGTGCCTGTTTGAAGGAGGTTTGTGAGACCAGAGGCAGAGGGAAGGGATGAGTAGGGGTTGCCTGTTTTATTCCATGACTGGAGGAAGCATTTCTAGAATGGGGGCAGTAGTACCTTGCCCTGATATTTTTCTGGGCACTCACAAAATACAAATTAATTCTGACAGCTCAAATTCCTGTTCATCAGGAGGCTCCAGGCCAACCATCTTGTGTAGACTCATGGAATGGGGTGGCATTGGAAAGGACCAAAAAAAATCATCATTTTCCAACCCCTGCCATGGGCTGGACACCTTCCACTGTCCCAGGGTGCTCTGAGCCCTGTCCAACCTGGCCTTGGACACTGCCAGGGATGCTCATCCTGTCTAAATACAGACATGCCATGGTGCTGAGGAACACAGAGGTTTCTTCCTTTCCTTTTGTGGAAATGCTCTGATTTGTGAAGTCCAGAAGAAACAGCCAGAAAGGCAGCACTGGTAACTGGAGGAGGCAAAATGATGGCTGAATCTGGACTGGGTTCTCATTTTGTATTTTGGGTTTCTGGGTTGGCGAAGCCTAGCCTTGATTTTTTTTACCTTCAAAATATTTAACAGCAAAGAAAGTAATTTCCCTGTCTTTCATAACAGCTTGTTTTTGAATTATAAAACAGGTCTTGTGGTTGGGGGGCCTTTTTGTCATTTCTTCATTTGTTAGTGTAATGTTCCCTGATGGCAACACTGACACAGTTCATTCTGCCAAATTTCACAAGCTGGCAGTTTTACCAATGAATATGAAAACAAAAGATGTGCATTTTTTTAAACTAAAATATTATTTATATGATTGGGAGCAACAAAGCCAATCAAATCACCTTTAAAATAAACTCCACTTCCACATTTGCTGCCACAGATGGGATTGCTTTTGGACTCATTTTCAGATGCTGATATACCAGGTCTGGGAGTTTCATATTCAAGGGAATACCCCTTCAGACATTGCTGAGAAATATTTATCATATTTTATAAAAGAATATCATGACTTTAATCCAGGAACACAGAAATAAGGTGTTTTACTTAAACTCACATGAACAAGGAGAATTCAGAGCTGAATTCCAAGCGTCTCAGGTGTGAGACAGGGCAGCTGGTTAGAGCTAGACTCCTGATGATTTTGGCAATTGGTGTGACCTCCCCCTTCCCTCAGCCCAGGGCTTTTGTGCAGCTCTCAAAGCCAGGGTGATTCTGCAGGGCAGGGTGGGGAAGGTGGCCAGGAGCCTGTCAGTCACCTCCAGAGGGACAGATGGACCTGTTACCTCCAGAGGGACAGAGGGACTGCCTGGTCCTTGTCCCCAGATTTCCCAGCTCCTGCAGTGCCCGGTGTGAGCTGGCTCAACTGTGCCACCCAGAATCACCTGTTACACCAAATAAAGGCAGGTTGGCTAAAATGTCATTAAAACACCAAGCAGGAGATACAATTAATCCTCACCAAAAAAAAAAAGGTCAAGTATGAATCATCAAATGATGTAGGGCTTTAATGGATATTTCCCAGGCCTTTTATATTTCATGGAACAGCAGCCATTCATTTTGTTCTATAGAATGCTTCTTCCATAAATAAAACAAACAGTGGATGACAAAGGGGCTTTATTTAGGCTGGCATAAATGTCTGCTGCTTCTGTTTTCATCATGGACAAAAAAACCCTAAAAATCAGGGCATTTTCAGCCCATGATTATACAGACCCAGTCCAATGTTTGACTAAAACAGAAGTGTCCATTATTCTCTTCTTTCTGTCCCATCCTCATGAATGCTCTGGCTTAATTAATTAATTAAATTTAGCATTGTGTCAGCTCTTGTCCATGTGGCAATTCATTTGAGAGCTTTTTAATTCAGAATCTAGTAAGAACCTGTCCTTTCAGGCAGCCTGCTAATATCAGAGAGGGAGGAAAAGTGTTCTCTTACAAACCTGGGATTGCCTAATAACTATCTTCCAAGTTTTCCCACAGCTTCTGTTTCTGAAACTATTTTATCACTTAAAAATGTATGAAAGGATAAGGTGAGTGGGGGTTTTTGCAATCCTAATGTGACACAAACAGAATCTAGTAATTTTGAGAATTTATTTCCCCTTATGCTTTGTGATGGGCAAAGGAGCAGATATTGATGTGAAGACTTTTATTACCAAAACCAACTTATACTTGCAAAGAGAAAGAAAAACATTTTAAAAAACCCCCAGAAATACATATTTTCCCAAATTTTCAGAATGATTCTGTCTAGTTTTAATGTTCATTTCCAGTCATATTTTCAGTGTGTTTTGTTGATTTATTTTCTGACAACAAATGCCAGTCAAATTCTGTCAGCCATAGGAAAATAATTTGTATGAAGAGAAGGCACATTATTGCTGCAAGTTTCATTTCATCATGGAATTTGATGGTCTGACACCAGTCCAGTTTGTGGCAAGGAATGTTGGGAACTGTAGTCCTCATGGAGAACTTGGGAGCATTCATTTTTTACACTCTGGGTAAGGCAGTGACAGCCCTGGTCCCACCCATGCCAGGTGCAGGTGGGAGGGGAAATTTCTCTATTTCTGTTTGATGTTTCTGATTGCTTTTAGGTGGTAGGTAAAGCACTGAGAACTCAGCAAGAGCAAAGTCAGATATAATTCAATGCATCCTGATCTATCCTGATTCCTGCTCAGGTAAGTGTGTACCAACAATTTTCATATTTATTAAAAGAATTTCCCTTAAAAGCTGGAATTCAAATTTTTCAAGTGCTGATAAAACGTTGTGCTCAATGCACTGGGTGTTACACATAAAATATTCAAATAAATTTCTAGAAGTGATGAGGAGCTAATGAGGAAAAAGGGCTACAGCTGAAAAAAGAAAAAAATAAAATAAATTATTGCTGTGAGTATTCACCTGCCTCAGAGGGCAGAAACTTCCCTGTGCAGGGAACCAGAGTGAGATCTATTCAGCACTTAATTAACACTTAAACCTACAAAATATGGCCCTGTGCTCTGCAGTGATTTTCTCTGAGGACATGTGCACAGAGAATAAGTTTGAAACTTGCAGCTCTTGCTGTTCCTCTGGCAGTCTCATACATCACTGGAACTTTCATGCAGCACCCAGTGGCTTCAGACTCTGGAAATACTCAGAGTTGTACCAGGCAGCTGATGAAAATTCAAATATTGTACAGGAGCTGAAAGGGAGTGTGCAGCTGAAACATAAGGTGCCACTTGCAATCCAATCTCTGTGCTGCAGGCTGGGGTGAGTATAATTGTTTTTGGTGTCTATGCAGTAAACCTTAAATCAGATTGGGAATGTAGTGATTTGTGGGATGAGTAGCAGAGCAGAAAGCAGCATAAACAAGAAGAAAAACCCTGATTTTTTTTTTTTTGAAAATACACTGTAAATGAGACATACTCATGAGTATGTGTGTGTAGGATGAAAGAGAATGACAAAGAAATTATCAACATTTTGAGAAAGATTCTCCAAACACGGGCATTTAAATCCTTGACATTCACCATTTATAAAAAGGACTGACAGGTCAGTTTATACAGTTCTCAAGCATTTCTAGTCTTGTGGGATAACTCCTAGAAAATTTGTACATCTACTCAAGTTATTTTCTTCACTGCTCCTATCTGCAACACAATTAACTTTGTTTTCACTTGATATAAAGGAATCATCATCACAGTCACATGGTCTGAACCATAATATATGTCTGAGAATGCGACCATGCCTTAAACAGAATTTTGTGTTTCAGACTGCCTTTCACTTGGGGGTGAAAGAGAATCAAACCTCTCACAGGAGCTCTTTCTGATGTTGCAGTGTTTTATCCCTCTGATTTGATGATATTTATACAAATCCTTTGTCTATTGCAAACTGAAGGAATGAATGTGAGATGAACTTTTTTTAAAAGAAGGAATCACTCTGACAGGTCAAATTCAGAAGTGAAGAAAAAGTTTTCATCCAGTTTGGTAAAATTTCCCAACAAAGAACATAATATTTTTTTTTCTTATTGACTGTTTATAGAAGAAATAGATTTCTGCATCAGCACTGATTTGCACGTGTATTAGGGAGAGATTTACAATAAACTTATTATCTTATCATGCTAAAAGAGAGCTGGATAACTCCAAGTTTTCCATGAATTCAGAAGTTTAAGTCTGAATTTGATTGCAGATGAATCCTTCAGTGGACAGCACTGGCTGAGCTGGGAATTGCATCCCTGGCACATCTGTCTGCAGGCACTGAGCATCCCCAGCTCCTGATGCCAGAGAACACTCTCAAATTTTCCTTGGAATCAGAGGAAAAATGCATTTGGAGGAAAGCTCCTGAGTCCTGCTTCCCTGCTGGTGAAAGCTCTAAGCAATTCCAAGCTTTGTAGTGGCTTCCTTCCCTCTGTGAGGCTGGAATGTCCTTTTTCCAGGAAAAGCACCAAGGTCTGTGCATGGCCTGGGATGCATTCCTGGAACTCTCTAGTTAGATGCAGCCTAAATGAGTTCAGCTATATCAGAAAAGGTTGTTCTGTATCCTCAGGAATCACAAAAACAGAAAATTCCACAGATACTGAAGGATTTGATCTATTAATTTATTTGATTAGATTAATATAAAAACACAATACACAGACATTAAGCAGAANATAAATTATAGAAACAAAATACACCTTCTGACAACTATCTATTAGACCAGAAAGTTATAATATATTATCTTGTAACAAAGAACTTGTAACTGCTTTAAGCTATGGCCAACTGCTTACTCCTCTAAAATCTCACGGCCTCTGAAAATAATATTTATCTGAGCAACAAATCATTCTTAACCCAATGATAGTCCCATCCCTTCATTATTAGCAGTGAGAATGNATTAGAGTAAGATAGTAATCTTAGTTACAAAAACTCTTAGTTTACTCTATATGTAAGATTACATATAGAGTAAACTGAGAGTTTAGAGGTTATAATAGAAGCATCTGTGTACATGTGAGGCAGAAGCCTATTAAAGTACCAACATTACAATAGAAGTAAGGAAAAGTGATAAATTATAGAAACAAAATACACCTTCTGACAACTATCTATTAGACCAGAAAGTTATAATATATTATCTTGTAACAAAGAACTTGTAACTGCTTTAAGCTATGGCCAACTGCTTACTCCTCTAAAATCTCACGGCCTCTGAAAATAATATTTATCTGAGCAACAAATCATTCTTAACCCAATGATAGTCCCATCCCTTCATTATTAGCAGTGAGAATGATCCTCAGGGGACCAGAGCAGGACAGTTTTGCTCTCTCACAGTAACACAGAGCACATTCCTGAGTGTAAATAAAGAAGGGCATTAGAACCCGAGCCACAGCAGGTGAAGATTAGAAATAAAATTTCTAGTCCTTTGCAAAATTAATCCCTCTTGACAGTTTAGAAAAAAGGAGTTTCAGATCTTGTTTTGTAAAAAAAAAAAATGTGCTCAGCTTAAAGCAGATCTATGGGACTATAAATAACTTGAATTTTTGAGTAGGAATTGTCATTGTAATACATGGATCAATAAAGAGGATTTATATAGTCCCCAAGCAGATACTTCAGAACAATGGTCAATTCCTCATTACCCTTTACTCTGAGCATGTCTCATTTTATGTGCTATCCTCTCAAAAAATATTCCTGACTGATGCCTGTGTGCTTTGCTGATGATGTTCCTGTGGAATGTGTTGCATGCCAAACCTTTATATGGCCAGAAACAAAAAAATTCACCCTCCTGCCAATTCTCCTCTCCCATCTCTACTCTGGTTTCTGACAAGAAGGCAGATGTACTTTCCTGAGCTAAATACCATTTAGTCAGTTATCTTTTTACTTATCACCCCCTTGGTGCTGAGATGAACTGTGTGTTCATCACGTGTTTTGTGTCATGTTTGAGTCCTGGGTGATAAATGATTTTTAAACATACACCAATCATTTAAATGAAAATGTTATGTGCCAAAATAGTGTCCTTTTCAGGAATTGGGACTGTGTGAACAGATAACTGTGCAAGGACAGTAGGAGATAAATTTAGTTTAAATGATAAAGTCTCTGGAAGAAAAAAAATTAAAATGTGACATTCAAGCTGGATAAATTTTGAAGTCCATCTCAACAGTAAAGAAAGAATGAGGACAATTTTCTCTGGTATTGCCTGAGATTAGTGAATGGTAGAAAGGAAGGGAAGAAGGAGCAAATGATACTGGATTGGTTAGATAAAATTATAGAGGGTAAAAAGTCACTGATTTTCACGAGACGTTCCTCAAGCACTAACCTGGTTATTTACCTCCCTGCTGGAGCAGAGAAAAGGCACATTAATTATTAATTAATAGCCAGGCTTTAGAGGCTCCAGCATTACAAGGCCTTGTAACAATTTTTTCTTGGAGATTGGTTCCATCAAGAGCCCAAGTGAATTGAAGGGGAGCAATGCACTTCTCTCCAGTGTACATTAATATAAATTTCCATTGTGTAGTAGCTGGATGCATAATTTTATTGCACAACACCCCAGAGCTGTAACAAAGTGTTGTCTGACACCTTGCCCAGATGAAACACCTGAAACTGAGACACTGAAGGAGCTGGGCAGGGCTGCACAGAAAGTGTAATAAAGCAGGAACCTGAACCAAAAACCTGTGCATGTCCTGTAAGACCAGGAGACATTTCTTCCCTGTTTGTGTTAAAGCAGACAAGAGCTGGAACAACCCAACAGAACACACTATAGCTGGAGAGAGTGTTACAGAAAATAGCAGATTTTGTGTTTCTGTTGTTTGGTTACTATTTCTTGTGCTAACAGAGTTGAGATTTTGTTCAGCTGAAGTGAACAAGAACCTCTCACTGAGTCTTACCAGTGTGACCAACTAATAATTAATGATTTCTCAATATTCAGATAAGTAAGCTGCCTCATTCCTTAGGAGTAGTTTAAATGAACCAAACTGGAATTTCTCAGTTCAAAATCTGGATAGCTTTTTGGCCTGCAAATTAGTTCACATGTCCCTGCACTCCAGAGAAGTTCTTCTGAGTGCAAAGGAAGGACTGTGCGGGAAAGGTTTTTCTGAGTACTCCAAATGGGGATGGTAGTCTCAAGAGATGAAAAAATTACTCTGGTTTGCTTTTTGTACCAAAGGGATGCTCTGGATAATCAGTTAAAAAGCCTTTGAAATGAACCTTCAAAAATTTTAGACTCATCCCTCCCTCATAAAAGGCCTTTTTTCCATCACATCAGTGAGATGAAATGAAGATAAAGGTTGCTCTGTTTAAAATTATTTCCTTCTGACATTAGTTTGAATTTGGCTTTTTTTCACTCTCCAGCAATCTCAGTGGAGATCATGTGGCACAGGCTGCTGTTCCCTTGCTCAGAAATTTTACATTTCAATGATATGTTTGTATTCCTAGATCTAAGCAGATAAGTAGTGATTTGGACATGCCCTGAATCTGGAATGTGCTGTCCTGGAGTTAGGGAATAAATGCACTCATCCAGGGTTTGTTGTTGGTGTCCCAGAGGGAGTTGTGGCTGGAGGAGAAGGTTCTGGATGTCAGTGCTGCTGGGCTGAGCCCTGTGCTCAGTGGCGGTGCAGGGTGTTGGGGAAGATGAAACAGGAAAGCCTTATAAATATGATTGGCTGGCAAAAGATTTTGAGAATATGGAAACTATAAGTGAGATTGAAATGAAAGCAAGCTTTGAGATACTTCAGGTACTGAAAAACTGGAAAACAATGGCATGGCCAGCTGAAGGTGATCCCCTTTTGATGGAACAACACCCTCTGCTTGCAGACAGGCCCAAGGGTCAGAGCAGACCCTACAGCTTGGCAGAAGGGGCCCAAAGAGGAGTTTTGTAACACAGTATGGTAATTTAATGATTCTTATAGGCTGTATGTAAATACTATAAGATTTGTATATTGTACTAGATTGGTTAGTGAGAATGAGAATATTCAACACAGATTTATTGTATTGTAACAGGAACCTCGCTCTCTTACCCCTTTTACTCTCTTGTGCTTNCCCAAATCCCAGCAGGGCCCTGCATCTAGGCCCTTTGCAATAAACCCCAAGTTCCACAACCTGGCTGCAGGAATCTCTTGTGTCCGTCTGTCCTGACCATCCTACCCCCGATGCTCCTACAGCAGGGAATCCCTGGGTAGGGAGCAGCTGCTGGAAGTCCACTCTGGAGCCCACTGGCACCCACAGCAAGGCCCTGCTGGTCTGAAGGGCTGCTCTGGCATGGGCAGGTCTTGGACAAATGGCCATGATTGTCTGTGCTCAGCTGGACTGTGAGGAGGAAACACAGGGGCATTCTCATGGAAAAGTGGAGAGTGTGTCATGTGGGAGGAAATAACACTTTCCGGGTGATGCTGGGAGAAAGCTGCAGGTTTCTCACTCAAATTCTTGATACCCAGTATGGTCACAAGCCTGTTACTCTTCCTTTTCATTACAAATGATGCCTGAAGTCTTAGCTTTTATATTTTTCAGATTCTGTGCTGCTTTAGTGTGTAGTTCTGAACTTCACATTAGGGGATGGTGAGCTCTCTGCACAGAGCAGGGAGACAAAACAATTCTAGCTCCAGCTGGGGACCAAGGACAAATGATCCAAATCTCAGCCCCAAGACCACAAACAACGTGGAATGAAGAGAGAAAAACAAGCAGGATGGGACTGCGTGGGCTAAAGCTGGAATTGGACAGTGAACTGCAAGATCTAAATGGAGCAGAACTGATCACAGTGACAGACCCCGTGCCCGGTTGTGCATTTTGGGACCATTTTGGTTCATCTTGGGTGCAGCCCTGGCTGGGCTCTTGTGCTGCCCAAGGTGGATCCATTGAGGCCTTTTAGTAAATCCCTGCTTTATTCTTTAGCTCTGTCCAGCCTCTGTTCTAGGGCAGCCTCTCAAGGCAACCCAATGTGTGTGACAGCGCTGAAGGTACGTCCCTCCTGCCTCCCCCCTCAACACACCCCCTCTCCCTTGGGATTGTCCCGGATAGTGTGCATTGTCCTAAGATAAGAACACATGTGGGAATTGCAGGAGGACCTCTCTGGGTGCTCAAATAATGGATATATTCCAGAGATGGGGAGCTACGCTAATTGACTGGTGCACATCAGCCTGCAAAAGAGTACAAAATGTTAGTGGAGATTGGACCAACTGGTGTCCCAAGGCTGTAGGCAGGTTCTGGGTGATCCCCTCCTTGGCACGGAGCCTTGTATGGTATGTCCAGGTCCAGCCTGACCACAGGGGACACTCCCTTTGGGATGGGTGAGTAAAGGCCAGATTGTCAGACAGAGAGATGAAACCCCAGAGCAGCTCCACAGGGGCTCTATGCCTGTGCATTCTGCAAGGTTGCCAACCTGTGCGTTCCCACCCAAACCCATTTCTGTTACCACCCTCCAGACCTGCTTCTATTACAGACTGCACTGGCAATACTCCTTCACTGTATCAGCAATAAATCTGATTGTAATCCTCCACATTTCTCATGCCCGAGTAAGAGCCTTCTCTCCACTGCTCTGCTCCAGTGTGCCAGCTGGGCCCCAAAAAACAGGGGGGCTTTTCTGGACAATGAGCTTTTTTCCCAACAGTCATGATCCAGAAGGCTTTAGGTAACAATATTCCATAAACTATCCATCCCAATTCCCAACCATTCCCTCCACCAATCTGCAGTGGTTTGGGTGGGGTCATCCAGAGCCAGGGAAAGGAGCTGTCTCTGGGTTTGCCTAACATCCTGCTCCTCCATTTCCACTGGATACTGACCCTGGTAATGTCTGTGCAACAACCCCCATTAGCAATTCTGCTTTCATCTTGTCTGCTATTTTGTTTGTCCTGTATGAGAAAAGGTCCTAGCTATTTTTTCCTCCAGTTTTAGGGAAAAGCAGTAGGCCTGAGGAGAATGCAAATGACTTCTGCTTTGCTTTTTGTGTTGATTATGGATAAAAGGATGAGATAAAAGTAGTTCCATAAAAGATCAACATTCTTTAAAGGTATGACAGATTATGGATTCTTTGTTATCTAAATATTTCCTTCTCTGCATTCTCTGTGTTTTGAAAATAACAGAAGTTATCAATCACCTGGCACCGTGCTGATGTTTCCATGGCAGTTTAACAATTAGGTCTATTCACCAGGGACCCTGATTAGTCCAATAAAATCCTTTATGCAATTCTTTCAGACACAATATCACCCTTTCAGACAGAATATCAGAATATCATTCTAGCCTAGGAATAAAATAAAATTATTCTGGCCAGAGGCACTTATTTTCTCATTGATACACAACACTTGAGCCTTAAATGCTTTTATTGTGTTCTTCTAGGCTTCTCAGGACAAGAGCCCATGAGCAGGAGAGCCCTGTGAGCAGTTTGCTGTGTTTTGCCCAGCTAAGCTGCACATCGACATCTAAGATTGCTCCTTCTCCTGAGCTCTTGGAAGCCAAATTTAGGAGTGGAGTGATTAAATAATCTCAGTTTATTACATGGGTTCTTCTACCCACTGTCAGTGCGCTCCCAAATCTGCCACAGGAGCCCCATCCTCACATGGCCTTGGCTCACAGGAGGAAATCCCATCCCCACAGCTGTGATGTGAGTGAGGTTTCTGTCACACTTCTGTCGATGTTCTCCTGTCCATCCAGGTGACATCTCCTAGGAAGCAACTGGTACAGTTGACATGAGAAAAATTTCAGATGCACATTGGACAGTGTAATAAATATAGTAAGGAAAATATTGCAAGTAATATAATTTTTTTGTGGGGCTGGGTGTTTGACACTTCACAGTTAACTTCTTCTTTGGAGATATTTTAAATCAAAAAAACTGATGTTTATTTTGATTTCTTTGAAAAATTCTCCATTCCATTACACTGAAAAATAATGGTGTTTACAGTGGATTAAGTACATTTGCCTCATTATTTCTTGACATCTTCCCCACACTAGAAATTGGTGTGGTTTAGTTCTGGGTTAAGATGGTACAAGTCTGTGCTGTAGACTGAAAGAACAGTAATGTTACAGGAGGGTACATCCAGGTGATGCTATAGTATAAAGGCCCTGGTATGCACTGAAAACCCTACCCTGTATATTAGGTTAATGTTTGCAGAGTGGCAGAGCTGGCTTTTATTGAAAAACAGAAAGAAAGGAGCTAGAGGGACTTAAGAATGGGGCATTAAGCAAATGACTCATTCTTGTTGATACTTTTTGTCTGTCAGTGCAGGATTCCAAAGTAAAAGGAAACTTAAAAGTATTTTAATATTTCATTATTATTTTTTAAATGATAACACAGAAAGGTATAGCACAGAACTCAATATCTATGTATCAATATCAACCAGAAAAGACTACTGGGGATACAAGCATCAGAAAGTCACCCTAGGACACACATCTGGTCTGAAAACTCTTGTCATCCTCACTTTGTTTTATGCTCAAGCAGGCAGGTTTTGGATTTTCTTCCCGTCAATTAATATGACTTCTCAACTTCTCTACAGGGAAACCTGATGGAGTGTGAAGTTCTGATAAACAACTAGTTTGTGACTACACCCCAAGATAATCAATGCCAAGGAGATTCAAGATATGGTCATCCTCTTTTATTCAGAGGGAACAGGTGCTCAACTTCCATCAAGAGACCTTGGAATTCCTGAATTCCCTGTTGAACCCTTAGAGATGGAAATGGGACATGCAGAGCACAGAGCTCTTCTTAAGGTCTGCCTATGCATAAATATAAAGATGAGGTATCATCTACCTCCATGCAGTCTGTAATTTCCTTCAGATTGATTGGTGGGTATCAGTGCTAATTTAAGTCTTTCTGAGAGTGTGTGTTGTGTTTTCTATGAACTAAACAGCAGAGGCTGACCTTTGAAAGTACCTTGAATTTTCAAATGTGTCCCCAGGAGCTGGATCAATGCCCAAAGTTATCTGGTGTAGAATCAGTAGACTTTGCCAAGTGGACCAATATCTTGAGCTTTATATCTAACCAATATTTTGATAAGAATAATATATAGCTACAAACACTGTGCCTTGTGGAGATGCTTTCCCTAGTAGATATCAGGGGTTTAGAAAGGCACTGAGGTATCTGTCAATATATTTGATGTCTCTGAAGTATTCTTACAGATATGTCCATGGATTTCTTGATCAGATAGCTGGTTATGTAATCACCATGATTATCCCAAATTAATGTGCTGAAAATCATAATGTATTGCACAGTTCATTTACATTATTTAGTCTTACTGGATTAACTCAGATCAGTAATGCTTGTTCTCTCCTGTATTGGTTAAATATTTCTCTGTTGGGTATATTCAACATCAGCCAAGTGCTACATGATTCAGGATGGACATTGGCACAAAAGCCCCAAATAATCCCTGCTCAGGGAAGAATGCTGGATTAATTTGGAGGCTTTTTACATGACTGCAGAAGAAAGAAAGAAATATGAGGACAGGTGCTGTGGTAAGTACTGAGAAAGCAGAAGGTGGCAGAAAGTATAATGTGACACAGCAGCTTTGTACTTAATTTTGTGCTATTATCAGACTACTGAGTACATAGATTCTGAAAATTAAATATTTTTACTGTGTTGGCCATTTTTAAGTCAGGACTGTCGTCCATACAATTTTGTTCTGTAGTGCACTAAGCTGCCTGAGATTTTTCTAGTAACTCAATATTAAAAATGCAGACAGCAGCAAAAAAAAAATCCTAATATAACACAAGCAAAACCTCTGTAAAACCTCCTTACCCCAATCACCTCACCTTGAGATGAGTTTTGGAATTGAACTTGATTTTAATGAACTGAAAAATTGAATGTTCACGTTCAGACCATGCTCACCTTTGATATTGTACTTGCTCACCAGATATTTTTCAGAGATGTATTCATCTCTGCCCACAGTCCATTGGAGAGTCCCATATCCATCAGCTGACTGCCCTGCTAGCAGCTCAGCCCAAGCTAACAATGTTTATCTAAACCACAAAACAATGGCAGAGTTCTTCCAGTAATGCAGAATTTTTTTTGTTTAATGTCTTGTCATGTTATGCTCAGATGTCAGTTTCCAGTTAGATGAAATGAAAATTATATCCTTAAGCAAACAATGGGGGATTCTGCCAGTGTGACCTTTAGGGTCAATCATCTCATTAGCAGTCAGCTTTTACAACTGCATGTTATTTATATGAGAGGGATTTACAAGCTGTTGCTAAATAACAAATTAAATTGTCCATGAGCCATCATCATCTGATAGAGAAATTCCCCGTGGGTAATAGGCTGCTGCTCTCTCAATGGGAAGTTTTGGAAAGATTTAATACCATTTATTTTTTGCCAGCATAACCTTTAGAGGGAACAGTCCCTTTTTTATGATGACAGAAAACTGTGCCACCAGTGCAAACAGCTCCAGATGCACAGTGAAATTCAACAGTCACAAACCACAAGCCTCATTTTAATGAATGCTCACAGGCATCTCTCTCATCTGCTAATTGTTTTCAATCAAATTTAAAATGCCACAAATAGAGACCAGCTCAGTAGTGCATTTACAGTCTCCATTAACTAACATTTTTTATTAAATATATTTAAAAAGCAATAATCTGAAAACATAGCTTTAGGAAAGGCTGGCATCTCTGCATTTTGAAAACAGTAGTATTGCTTCAAATAAGCTGTCAGCTGGAGCATGATGTGATATTATAAAGAAATATGTTGTGACATCATACATCCAATGTTCTTGAAGATAAGGGAGGGCAGATTTCTGGTGTGTCTGGTGGTGGTGCTTTACACTGACACAGTTTTCTGTACAAGGACTTTAGTTCCTCTCACAAAGACCCTTCATTTTGCATGTTTTGGTGTTTCTGCCTTAATCTTTCAGGTATGTCAGTCCTAAATATTAGTCTGCTCATGCAAAGTCTGTTAATTGCTCTGTTTGCAACCAAATTGCAAATTAATTATTATTAATTGAAACTAATTATTACATTCAGAAGTCTTAAGTGATTGTGCTGTTGTGTGTTTGAGCTTACCTCACGTTTGTGCACTCTTTTTCAATACTGTCCTTTAAAAAAAAAAACAAACCAAAAACAGGGTTTAGTCCTAACCTATCATTTCCCCTTGTTTCCAGACTTCATTTTTGACTGAGAAACACTGGTGTCAAGACAAGTCCAAAGAAAAGCTGCTGCTGTAAGTCACTGTGCTTGTCCTTACCTCTCTTTAGGCTGCACATGGATAGGCAGAGAAGAGGAGAGCTGCATCCAGGGCTTCTGAGCTCCTTACAGGCCACTGGTTCTGGAAAAGAAACAGAGAGAAACAGAAGACAATCAGGTACTTAAAAACAAAACAGCCCTCCCCAAACTTTCCTACACTGTATTATTTGGTGTGTTAGAATTTGGCAGGTAGGGTGGGGGAGACTCACTCCTGATGCTGTAAATCCAAGTAAAACAATGCTCACTTTGCATAAGACCCAAATGCAATTTGTGAGATCTGCCTTAATCTGTGCACAGTCCAGTCGAGTCAGCCACTCCTTGATAATTCACTTCCTCTATGACCTGAATCAATGCCAGACTAACTTCCCAAATATAATCAAAGCCAATGATTTTTGAGAAGTCTGGTGGCTCTCTAACAGATAACACCACCCATAGCAGGCCTGCATGCTGACCCTGTGCTTAAATTCATGGCAAACATACAAAAAATGCCCTGCAGGACGTACAACATGACATAAAACTATTCTAATTTCTTACACAGCAGGAATGTAAACCAGTTATTTGCAGAGAGAACTTTTGTCAGGATAGTGGCTCTATAAAGGTTAGGACTATTTTTTAGGTTTCCATGAAAAGATGAATCTGAGTTTAGACTGGTGAGAAGCCTAAGAGAATATGGAATTTTCACCTCTGGAAGGGCATGGTCTGTGCCCACCTTCTGATATATTTATCATGGACTAGAAAATTGAACAAATTACCATGTTCCAAGCGATGGCTGACCCTGGATCCCTGGCACAGTCCAAGGCCAGGCTGGACAGGGCTTGGAGCACCCTGGGACAGTGGAAGGTGTCCCTGTCCATGGCAGGGGGTGGCACTGGAAGAGTTTTAAGGTTCTTTCCAAACTGGGCCATTCTGTGATTCGATGGTTCTGTGATCAATTCTGAATAGCTCTCAAAGAGATTCAATTAAACAATCTGTTACTCAGCCAAAACTCACAATAAGATTTACATTGGGTTTTTTCCCTCTCATGTGTCAGAAGAACATNCTTTTACATTCTGTAAGTATCCTTTCTGTATAGTTTAATATAATATAGTATCATGAAATAATAAATTAGCCTTCTAAGAACATGGAGTCACATTCATCATTCCTTCCTGCCACGGGGCACCCTGTAAATACAAGACACCTGAGAGCTTTTGGAAAACAACTCAGCTGAAAAGAGCAAAGTAATAATCATTACTTTAAATATGTGCAAATGTTTTAGGAGTTAGGCATTCCACATTCTCCACTGATAGTACTGTGTACTCCATGCTCAGCTCCAGAATCTGCATCTCAAAGAAAGACTTCTGCCAGATCCTGGGTACCATCTGCTGACATCACTCTGTCCCACGTGCTTGATTCAAGTCCCTCGCAATCCCTCAAGTGGCTTCTGGTTTTTATTTGTGCTCCCCTGCCCAGCCAATGGCACAGCAAGCTGGGGTGTTTTGTTACGTGCGTCAGCAGCAGAATTGCAGCTGGGGCTCACTTGAGAACTTTTATTAGAAAGATGATGTATGAAGCAGAAGGAACACAGCTTGACTTTCAGAGCCCAGACTGAGGCTGTTTGAGCAGTTGGAGGAGTTTTTGACATGCAGATTTTGCATGGTTTTGGTACAAAGGCAAATGCTGGAGGATAAAATCCATGTCCCAGCATATACAATTTACAGTGAGCAGTCTGAGCCACACTTTGATAGGTGCACCAGGGCAAGGAGCCGCACAGGCGCTGTGACAGGGACATCAATGTCTGCAAACAGCTGAGCTGCAGCAATCCCTGTTTGGAACTGACAGTGGTTGAAAAGGGCATCCTAAGGAGCAATGGTGTGAAATGACCACATAAAAGGAGACGCTTAAATCAAACATTAAGGAAAAAGAATCTTTAACTACGAGAAAATGACACAGCGGAAGTAGCTATTTTTAGAGGTATTTCAAACATCGCTCTGTGCTGCTCCAAAGTGTGATTTCACTTGACAAGGAGTTATAAAAGTTGCAGTTTCTTTACCCATTGTGTCTGTTTAGTCACATTCACTGATTTTAAGTGACAACAACTTGGTTTTATACCATGCAGTTTTTGTCATGGGCACTGACAAGTAACAGAGGGAGAGAAAAAGGTGAAGTTTACTGGGCTTTGGTTAAAAATTGGGAAAATTGGTGCTTTTTACGGTAAGTTGGCAGTGTGTTTTGGATTCCTGAAATAATATTGGTATTTTTGGACTAATTTTGTAGTAATAGCAGTAGACACGTCACGTGAAGTAAAGTGCAAAATTCAGCCATATGGCTGCTCTAAGCAGAAGGAAAACTTTAAAGCTGTGCAGTAGAGAGCTACTGAGGCTTGGTGTAAGAGGGTGCAAAAAATCAAGGGGTCTTTTTCTGAGAAAAAACATCTTTAATTAAACTGCTGTTAGTGCTACAGAGCCTCTTTTTGTAATCCAGCATGGTAGTGGCCTTTAGGTCTCAGTCTCATTTTGCCAGTCACAATGAAAAATGGAAAAAGTCCAACGTTTGGAGTAGTATGAACATGCTGAAATTGGCACCAGATCCTTTCTATAAGAAACAATGAAGTTTGCATTCAGAGTTCCTTTTGTGTGATGAACTGTGATAGCATGTTTTTATTATGAGCAGTCAATACTTGACACTCACGAACCACAAGAAAAACATTTTTTATATATCTGTTTATATACATATATGGAATGGTGTAGCATTTAAAGCTGTAGAATATTGTGGTTAGCTTAGTTTATTTTAAGATAGATCAATAACACCTGCTGAATTTGAATTTCTTAGTTTCCAAGGCACTTACTACCCTTGTGGCTAACAAAACAAGTGCCCAATCACAAGGTATATTTTTTTATCACTTAAGAAGATTCCAGAAAAGCAGCTTATGGACCCTTTAAGAAATAGAATGTTAAAAGCATTTGAAGAGGATTCAAGGACAGAATTACTGAAATTCTGAAATCATAAAGGCCAAATTATCTACTACATATTAAAATTTTCAAGTTGTTTTAACTTTCCTCTTAGGCGATCATTTTACATTTGTTCATTAGTCCTGGGGATGAACTCCCATGTCTTGCCACTTGTAAATCACAAATCCATCTATGGATCCATGGCTGTTTCACCTTGCTGGGTCTTTCCTGAGTGTGTTTGTCCCTCCAGAATGGGGATCTGGCTGCCAGTCTGTCAAACTCTGTGTCCTAGAGTGTAAGGTAAGTGTGTCTTCTATCACCATCTGCCAGAGCTGGGGCAGTTGTCTCCTGTTCCTTGGGCAGTTTTCTCTCCCACAGCCAATCCTCTCTCCAGGAGATCTCTTCTGTCCATGGGCCATTCATTATTAATTATCTTCTGTCCATGGCCAGNTCCTAGTCAAGACCTGTTATTCCTATTCCCATATCTTTGCCTGAGAGCCCTTTAATTTCAAAATTATAGTAATTTGTAGGGAGGGGATTTACATTTTCCATTTCAAGGGAGGCTCCTGCCTTCCTTAGCAAACACCTGTCTTTCCAAACCAAGACATCCTGCCTGTGTTCAGAAAGTCTGACCAATGTTGGTTTGGGGTTTTTTCCCATTTCAAGCCTGACCAATGTTGCTTTGGGGTTTTTTCCCATTATTCCCAGTAATAATGGGCCCGTTTGCTGAATTAAACTACTGATGCCACCCCTTGTGCATTCTGGAGCTCTCTATAAGTATTTGGAACCCACCAAAATGTTTCCATCCCATACTGGCAGCAGCACCCCTCAGTTAACTCCAGAACATTTTGGCAATAGGAATAAACTTTTGTCACTAATTTGACAGGACTGGGTCCATCTCTGGACGAGATTTGTTGAGGAGCAAGGTGCCATTCCAGCCTGTCTTTTTACAGAGCAGGGCAGTGCAGGCAATGAGAGCTGACAGAGCACTGCTGTCCCTGGTGTCTGGGTGCAGCACTCAATGCATCACTGTGGAGCTGCACCGTTTGTTTGCAGTGCTGCAGCCAACTCCTAGGCCAGCTGGCTCCCTTCCAAGGCTTTTTGAATTACTTTTGGAAGATTGTGTAAGACATTCTGTCCAATGGTTTATTGTTACAGAGATCCTGAGCCAAACCATCCTTTCAGAAACTTCATTTTTCCCTGCATTTTTCTATATTTCAGTAAGGAGCACCAGCCCTGAAGCCAATTTGCAAAACCTTCAGAGGAGCTCTTCTAAGAGGAAGAGAAAATCCTCCTGTGGCAGGCAGGGACTACAGGATCCCCATCTCTTGTGGAATTTATTGTCTTCTCCCTTTCTTACACTTTCTAGAAATGCTTCTTTACTCTTTTGATATAGTTTTGTCTTAGGATAAATAAAATTAATGAGAATATTGAATGGATTTGGTGGGCTTGGTTTTTTTTAAACCTGTCCAGCACCTAGATGGCCCTGAGAGCTGTGTGCAGTCTTTTGGTGTTCGGACCTCAATTCCATTCCTTTTCCTGAACTCTTTGCCAAGACTTTTCACCTCTTTCCTCAGTCTTCTCTTTCTCAAAATATGAATAATGAAACTGACCTTTGTAAATCACTTTATCACTCTGCTAAAAAGCATAAGTTGAAATGATTTTTTTTTTCTTTTTTGGTAGGTTTTTTTTTTTTTAAAGCCTAGAAATTAGTATTGAAGCATAAGGGGAGGGTGGGAGGACTGTGACATTTTAAAGCATTCTTCCCATGCAAGATGCACTAAACAACATTGTCCTTTTGGGGTTAGTCTGACCACTGAGGTTCCTTCATATTAATTAAAAGAAACGAGTGTTGTTTCTCTCCTAGCAATGTCTCATCTGTCCTTTTTCCTGCAAAAGTAGCAGAGCAGAACCTGGATCTGTTTGGTATTCAGCAAGTTCTGGTGTTGGAGGGTTTTTTTCAGTGCTTTGGTGGGTGATTGTTCAGAAAAATGCCAATGTTTTCTTGCATTGCTGAAAAAAAGAAATAACAGACTGGATAATTTTTAGCTTTCTACTTTTTCTAAAAATGTAATGTCATAACTCTTCCATTTCCATGTTTTCTACTTCCTGTTATGTCTAAAAGAATGAGTCAGAGAAATGGAAACAGAGCTGCTGTAAATAATTTAAAAGTGGTCTGAGAATAGCTAACCATTACTTCTGGTGATGCTGCTTGTGATGGTTACACAATGATAAGATTATCAAAAGGACTGTGGGAGACAGAAAAATGGAAAGGATGCATTAAGTCATGTAGTCATTTTTGCTACTGTGGAATTATGCCTTACATTAGTTTTACTAATGGCTTGTCTGGCTACCTTTAAAAAGCTTGAGAAAATGGATTTCCAGTATTTCTTTAACATTATCCCTATACCTCTTGCTTGCAAGAAAAGACTTTTTTCTTGTTATTGTTTCATCCTATTATTATCCTTGAGCTGGTTTGTTCTGCTAAAGACTCTCCAGGTTAAAACAGCAATCGCTCCCTTTTCCCTTCATACAAGTGATGAAAAAAATCACACTTCAGATTTATTGTGTAACAAAACCCCCCCCCACATTTTCATGGAAATGACAGCATTTTATAAAAGTGAGTGTACTTAGTGAATAAATGTTTTAACTTTTTTTCTTTCTCACCTCTTCTGCTTTGGCTTCATCCTTCCCAGTACTGAGGGTAAAGTAGGATCCATAGCCCAGAGACTGGAACTGTTGTTCAGCCAAACAATTCCTGTTTTTCTGTCACCATATAGAATGTCACCATACATGAATTTATTCCTGTCTAAATAGTGAAAAGATAAGATACATTTAATAATTTTTTTTGTTGTCAGTAATCCTCAACAGCTTGTGTAACCTCAATTCAGTAAAAGTTTGATACAAAGCCTAAGGATGGGACAGAATTTACTCCTTCATACTTGTTTTAGGAGGCTAACATCATAAAAATCAATTAAAAATGAATTTATTCTAATTTGATAATTTGATTTCACAGTTTCTTTTCAGACTTTGGCTTTGCCTTAAACCACCAAATGCTGAGGAACTGTAAAGATCAAGTTTTATCAGGATGGGAGGATAAGACTTTCCAGACTGAAATTTCAGAAAATAACTACCACCTCAAAACCAAGCTTTCCTGTTTGCTTTTCTCCTGTTAACACTGTTTTCATAAGAGATTTTAATCCTTAACTCTGACAGAGAAAAGGTCTGGAATTAGAGATATAAATGGCTTAGGGATACAGATAAGCATTGGGAATTTTTTTCTTCTGTGTTGCCTGCCAAAAGAGAACATTGGATATTTCCCATTTGGCTTCCCTTTAATTAGTTGATTTCATTGTAACTACACAATTACCTATCTATTAGTACTGCTTAAGCCCTGCTAATTTTCAGGACAAGTCTACCTGTGAAACTGAGTCCCTTTTTGTGGTTCTGCACAGAGCCCTCTTCTCTGGCCCTGAGCTGCAGGGATGGGAGCAGGAGGTGCCTTGGCAGGGTGAGCCCCAGAGCTGTGTGACACCGACAGGGACACAAATAGTGACAGAAATGTGGTGTCCTGGCTGGCTGAAGGCTGACCCAGCTCAGAGCATCTCCCTGCCTCTGCTCCTTGGGACATGGAGGAGCCACCAAGACATTTCCTCACCCCTGAGCCACCCCTGCCTGGTCAACACCAGGAACATCTCCTCCACATGGGACAAAAACCATTCCTTTCACTTGAGGCTTGAAATTCCTCAGGTTTCATCAGTTCCATGTTTCCACATAATGCTGTACTGATCTTTTGCTGTAGTGGGATAGAATATAAGAAAATGAAGATAGTGTAGAAAGTAATCTTACCCCTAAGGAGTTGCAGCTGGGCCAGTTATCAGAGATTAGGAACAGGCCTGACTTTAACAGGCCACAGCTGTAAGCAATGACAAGAAGAGTGCTATAAAAGAGTGGGGTGGGGTGGCTGGTTGAAAATGGAATTCTGGAGTTAGTTGGCTGCTTTGTGAAGAGGAAAGAGTCAGTGCTCTGAGGAGATGCCTATGAGAAACACCAAGAAGGTATGGAACTTTTGTGATAAAGAGACAACAGTATGGAATAAGTTGACATAAGGTTTCATAAGATGAAATTTTATGGAATAAGATTTCCCACCACTCTAACTGTTCCAAAGGAAAAAGCAGCTGGGCAGCTTCCCTTCCTTCACAGCCTGTGTCTAATGGGCAAATATAAACAGGGACTGATGCCTTGGAAATCCCTCTTAGTTTCACTTAGAGGTCGAGTAGTTACAATCCCCTGAAGTGGTCTGTAATTTAACCCTAACAGCTGCTGATTTTCAGCTGGCTTCTCTCTTTATCCCCCTCTGGACTGTTTTTCTTCATGGATTCAAGTAAAAGCTTTAAATCTTGGACAGAATTGGCCATTTGTTGTTGCTGCTGGATCTTTCAGCAGGATGAAATCTACCTCAGGGAAAGACATAGTCACCTCTCACTAAAGTTTTCTGACATTGTTCTCTAAAGAAACTACTTCTATTTGGCTTTGACTTCAGCAAGTTTCAATTATAAAAGTTAAAATGTTTCCAGCTTGGATGTTTTTCTGCTTTTGGGGTTGAGAATAGCAGACAAGACAGGACAAAAGGTTTATGAAGCAGCTACCACAGTGGCTCTTGGTTTTGCCTGTGCTGAGGACAAAGGGCAGTTATTCCTTTGGAAGTGCTGTGTTTCTTACATGTGGACTGGATATTTTTCTCTTTTCTTTGTTAGGAGATACTATTAGAATATTAAGTTTTGTGTGACTTTTTTTCTAAATTAAAAGTTCTGATAAATACCTTAGGGTCTAAACAGGCTTTTACACATTGAGATGCTCTGTCTAGACAATAATTTTGTAATTAAAATGCTGCCCATACCAAAATTTCCATATTTGATTCTACCAAGCAGGTATCTTTTCATCCTCATTTGAGATTTGAGGGGTCAAAGTTTTACCCCTTCATTTTCAGTGCTATGCTGTCAGCTAAATTTAAATCAAAGTAAACTGATGAAACCACAGATTAAGGGGTCACAAAAAAAAAAAAAAGAAATCAATATCTTCATATTCAAGTAGGTTCAAGTAGGTTTTCATAACTCCCTCCAGCCCCTGCTTTCTAGTCCTTTCTGCTCCCTCCTTGCTTCCAAAGGATAACAGATTGTTTCTTATTTTAGGTAGTGTTAGAGATGGCAGTTTAAGGAAGACAGAGCTTGGCCAGAACTGACCCCCTTGGAGTTCAGGTTTTGTCCAGCAGTGGAGAAAATGGTCCTTGACACCTCCAGGCAGCCTCTCAGCTTTTTGGGGGTGTTTAAGCAATCACCAAGTGGTGGAACCAAGACTTTTGCCTCTTGTTAGTCAACACTTACAGAGCAATTACATTGTTAATGTACATTGGGTCTGTGTTTTTTATTTTAAAACACTTACAAATGTAATCTGAAATACTTGTGTTTTAGCTGGAGAGGGTAGGGAGGAATATAGAGTTGTTTCATATCCATGGCAACTCCTATTTTTTTTATTACTCATTAAAAAGAAAATTTGCAATTCTTTAGGCTCTTGTAAAAAATGATTGAAACAAAGACTCTTTGTTTCGTATCAAAAATATAGTCTGCTTATTAAAACATTGAAGTAGTTCTTTCTTTTTAAAATAGAGTAAAAAGAAAAATTATTATGGAAAATGAAATACTTTAAAGCAGTATCTTTCTCGTTTCAGTTCAACAGCATTAAATATTTCACTGCTGTGTGACTCCCAGTATATTTATTTTTTATGCTGGGGAAGTGAGGCCTATCCCTTTTTAGAGAATCAGTTGTGAACTTTGGTTTGCTTCCAACGGCTGATAAAATCCTGCTTTTTCTATTTTTTTACAATTATTTTTTCCCTCTGAGACACATGTCCCAGATATTGACTGCTCTGTATATACCTTTTTCACATTTAAGAGGTGAAACTAATATAGTGCTTCAGCCCTAGCATGCATTTTATGGAAGGAAAGGGATTCTTCATGTGTTGGGTTTGTTTTATTTTGTTTGGTTGGGGCTTGGTTTGGATTCTTTTGGAGGGGGTGAGGAGTTGTAGAGAGAGGAATATGTGTATTAGAGGGATACATATATTAGAAAATATATATATTTATTAGAGGAATATATATATTAGAAAAATAAACCCTGTTGTAGTCAAGCACCAAAACGAGGTTCTTTTTCATGTAGGCTTAAGTACGCAAAATATGGAATTAATCATAGCAATGCTCTTTGAGTAAGATTGGATTTTGATTTGGATTTCAAATTTAGAAAGAGGAGAAGATGGAAGGGACAGGGTTAGTTGTAGTCTCTATTATTACCACTTGTAGGAGTACGTATGGACTGGGAATAACCTGGTTTAAGGTCTGCAGCAGTGCCCTCAGGACAACAGAGCTGATTTTCCTGGTGACCACTCTCCGGGCTTAATTTCCATCAGCCTTGCCATGTTTTCCATCAAGAGTGATTCCAAAACATGGCTCAGACCCTGCTCCAGCTGTGGGAGATGTGGCTGATGCCACCCTGGGAGCTGCTGAAGGAATGAATGATGCTCCAAAGAGTGGCATTTGCTGTGCTACCCTGTGCTTTTTGTCTGCAGGGATGGGATGGGTGTGGGGTCAAACAGATGATCAGAATGGGTGCTTTGAGAAAAGAAAATACAGATTTCTTCTCTTTAACAGATTCCTGTCTTCCATCAGACAGGGAGTGGCTGGGCTGAGCCCATACTGGTTAAAGGGGTCATTCTTACATGGGATTTTTTGTAAGGTGCTGTAAGCAACAGTGCAATTCTGCTTTCTGTTTTTTAATAAGAACATGTATTTTTTTGGTAAAGAGAACAATTTTGAAAGAAACATTTGTGTTTTTTTCCTAATTTGTCTTTTTTTCTGTGTTAGGCTCCATTGGTTTGGAGCGATGACTGGTGGAAATCTCCTGGAGGAACGGAGACCCAGCTGCCCAGGGAGCTGCTGTGCAGGCACTCTGAGCAAGGCAAGGTTCAAGGGGCTGCAGGTGTGCTGGGACAGTGCCAGGGAGCTGGTCATGAGAGAGGGAAAGCCAGCCAGCCTGGCCAGGCACAGCCCTGGCACCTGCAGGAGGATGCAGAGGGTCAGGAACAAGCTGCAGCTGAGGGAGCCTTCAAATGAGCAGCTCCAAACCAGCAGGAGAGGCCTGGATGGATGCAGGAGGTAAGGAAATATTCATATTAATTTAATAGTGAAAAAGGAGTGCAGTCACAGTTGCTTTAATATTTGATGAAGCTGGTCTGGAAGCTTTGCTGTCCTTTCTGGTGTGTTGTGTCAGTGGCTTTTGTATCATCCAAGTTGCTGGTTTTGGGCTCATCGTTGGAGACGGGGCTTGAGACTATGAGATGTAAATTGTTTAGATGTATTGGTCAATTTTTGACAGCTGAGAGCTGCAGCCTAAAATTTACAAATAATTTGGAATAAAAGTTACAGCAGATCCAGTGACTTTAGGTTCTGTTTAGATATTCTATAGGGAGAGGTTGTGTGATCTGCACGTCATATCTGTGATTAGTTGTGTGATGTATTAGAATTATTGGGGTTCCAAGAGCCAGTTGTGCCTGTTCTTCCCAAATAGCTGGATTTGGTGCAGGAGGAGGGGAGGAGAACTCTTTATTTCAGAATCTCTGAAGTTCTTGAAGTGCAGGACGCTTTCTTTGGGTCAATTGATTATTGACATCAGAAATTCCCGTTCCTCAGATGGGGAACTGGAACAAGGCCTGCTTGGTGAGAACAAAGGCTGTTCTATTACAGTGGATTATTACACTTGCAAACCTAATTATCCCCTCTGGGACTCGGCACAGGCCTAATGCAGCTTGGATTATGGAGGCAGGTTCTTACTTTCAACTTTGTTCAATAGATTTCTGACAAGTCTGGTCTTACAGATGATTAAATTTCAGCACAATGATTAGAGAGTTTTCTGCAAAGGAATCACTGGAATTTTTGCAGGTTGGAATGGGACAACTCTTCTCTTTCACTCTGAGCTTTGCTTGGGCTTTTTCCTGCCCTTTTATTTTTATTCAGAGGGGAAAAAAAGTAGGATTTTCTTTTCAAGCAGAGCTATCCTTCAGGTCTGGCATGAGAGAAGTGATTGATGTCCTGGGTAACTACAAACTGTATAAGGCTTATGTCTGAGGAATTAAATTGTCATAAATAAGTGGTGACTGAGCAATATTATTGCCATATCTGGAATTAGCTTGGTGAGCAGCTGAATGTCACTGAGTGTCCCCAGGGCTGTCAGTGGAGGTGGAACCGGGTCTGGGTGGGTTCTGGAGCTCCCGTGATAAATTCACTTCATCCAGCTTTAGGTGCTTGCATTAGCTGATTGTTGCTNGGTCCCTTTTATCTCTTTGGTGCTTGTTTTATTTTGTTTGGTTGGGGCTTGGTTTGGATTCTTTTGGAGGGGGTGAGGAGTTGTAGAGAGAGGAATATGTGTATTAGAGGGATACATATATTAGAAAATATATATATTTATTAGAGGAATATATATATTAGAAAAATAAACCCTGTTGTAGTCAAGCACCAAAACAAGGTTCTTTTTCATGTAGGCTTAAGTACGCAAAATATGGAATTAATCATAGCAATGCTCTTTGAGTAAGATTGGATTTTGATTTGGATTTCAAATTTAGAAAGAGGAGAAGATGGAAGGGACAGGGTTAGTTGTAGTCTCTATTATTACCACTTGTAGGAGTACGTATGGACTGGGAATAACCTGGTTTAAGGTCTGCAGCAGTGCCCTCAGGACAACAGAGCTGATTTTCCTGGTGACCACTCTCCGGGCTTAATTTCCATCAGCCTTGCCATGTTTTCCATCAAGAGTGATTCCAAAACATGGCTCAGACCCTGCTCCAGCTGTGGGAGATGTGGCTGATGCCACCCTGGGAGCTGCTGAAGGAATGAATGATGCTCCAAAGAGTGGCATTTGCTGTGCTACCCTGTGCTTTTTGTCTGCAGGGAAGGGATGGGTGTGGGGTCAAACAGATGATCAGAATGGGTGCTTTGAGAAAAGAAAGTACAGATTTCTTCTCTTTAATGGATTCCTGTCATCCATCAGACAGGGAGAGGCTGGGCTGAGCCCATACTGGTTAAAGGGGTCATTCTTACATGGGATTTTTTGTAAGGTGCTGTAAGCAACAGTGCAATTCTGCTTTCTGTTTTTTAATAAGAACATGTATTTTTTTGGTAAAGAGAACAATTTTGAAAGAAACATTTGTGTTTTTTTCCTAATTTGTCTTTTTTTCTGTGTTAGGCTCCATTGGTTTGGAGCGATGACTGGTGGAAATCTCCTGGAGGAACGGAGACCCAGCTGCCCAGGGAGCTGCTGTGCAGGCACTCTGAGCAAGGCAAGGTTCAAGGGGCTGCAGGTGTGCTGGGACAGTGCCAGGGAGCTGGTCATGAGAGAGGGAAAGCCAGCCAGCCTGGCCAGGCACAGCCCTGGCACCTGCAGGAGGATGCAGAGGGTCAGGAACAAGCTGCAGCTGAGGGAGCCTTCAAATGAACAGCTCCAAGCCAGCAGGAGAGGCCTGGATGGATGCAGGAGGTAAGGAAATATTCATATTAATTTAATAGTGAAAAAGGAGTGCAGTCACAGTTGCTTTAATATTTGATGAAGCTGGTCTGGAAGCTTTGCTGTCCTTTCTGGTGTGTTGTGTCAGTGGCTTTTGTATCATCCAAGTTGCTGGTTTTGGGCTCATCGTTGGAGACGGGGCTTGAGACTATGAGATGTAAATTTTTTAGATGTATTGGTCAATTTTTGACAGCTGAGAGCTGCAGCCTAAAATTTACACATAAATTGGAATAAAAGTTACAGCAGATCCAGTGACTTTAGGTTCTGTTTAGATATTCTATAGGGAGAGGTTGTGTGCTCTGCACTTCATATCTGTGATTAGTTGTGTGATGTATTAGAATTATTGGGGTTCCAAGAGCCAGTTGTGCCTATTCTTCCCAAATAGCTGGATTTGGTGCAGGAGGAGGGGAGGAGAACTCTTTATTTCAGAATCTCTGAAGTTCTTGAAGTGCAGGACGTTTTCTTTGGGTCAATTGATTATTGACATCAGAAATTCCCGTTCCTCAGATGGGGAACTGGAACAAGGCCTGCTTGGTGAGAACAAAGGCTGTTCTATTACAGTGGATTATTACACTTGCAAACCTAATTATCCCCTCTGGGACTCGGCACAGGCCTAATGCAGCTTGGATTATGGAGGCAGGTTCTTACTTTCAACTTTGTTCAATAGATTTCTGACAAGTCTGGTCTTACAGATGATTAAATTTCAGCACAATGATTAGAGAGTTTTCTGCAAAGGAATCACTGGAATTTTTGCAGGTTGGAATGGGACAACTCTTCTCTTTCACTCTGAGCTTTGCTTGGGCTTTTTCCTGCCCTTTTATTTTTATTCAGAGGGGAAAAAAGTAGGATTTTCTTTTCAAGCAGAGCTATCCTTCAGGTCTGGCATGAGAGAAGTGATTGATGTCCTGGGTAACTACAAACTGTATAAGGCTTATGTCTGAGGAATTAAATTGTCATAAATAAGTGGTGACTGAGCAATATTATTGCCATATCTGGAATTAGCTTGGTGAGCAGCTGAATGTCACTGAGTGTCCCCAGGGCTGTCAGTGGAGGTGGAACCGGGTCTGGGTGGGTTCTGGAGCTCCCGTGATAAATTCACTTCATCCAGCTTTAGGTGCTTGCATTAGCTGATTGTTGCTAAAGCTTCTAAAGGAGGAAAGTGTACCTAATTTCCCAGAGGAGGACAATAAATTAGAGAAAAGAAAAAAAAAAAGGATTTATTGAAATCTAAATCCTCAGCCTCAAAAACTTACTTCTGAAGTATTAACAGTGAAAGCATCTGTCCTTTTTCCAGGCTCTGCTTGCCACCAAATGCATATTTTTATAACCCCAAGTGGAGTTAGATATCAAAATTACCATGATTTTTAATATACTCTGCACTTATGTTACCTCATTCTTCTAATGAAAGTAGGAACACTTGCAGTTAAGCCTGCAAACACCAATACTAGAAAATTTGGGAGGGTTTGTCTTGCAGAATTGCAAAATACTTAATCATGAGCACACCTGTACAGAAGCCTTTCTTGTGAGCTTGCTTGGGTAGATTTCCTTGTATCCTTATTCCTTGTATCCCTTAGAAGGGTTTTAATAATTTGTCAGCCTATCCTTTTTTCTCTGAAATGTAAATTACTGTCATTTATTTGAGATAGACATCTCAAAAAAAGAAAAATAAAAAGGAAAGAAAGTGGCCTGTAGATTAAGGAGTGATTGGGAGGAAGAGGTACATGAAGTAACTGGGTTTTTTAAAACCTTATTTCTATATGAAACTAGGCTAAAATATCTTTCCTTAAATTTGTGATGCTGTCCATGAGCTACATGTTTTCTACACTGAAAGATGAAAAGAGCTCCACAGCCTTACAAACAGCTATTGGACAGTCACAATTTTTTTTCTTGTTGCCTGTAAATAAATCATTCAGGTAAGAATTTACTGAACAGTAAGAATTATTTATGCATCAAACTGATTAAAAAAATTAAGTTGAAATATCATACATTAATAAGATCATTTTTACTGTAGTTTGGCATTGCTAAGAACCTAATGAACTGTACTCTCTGAATGTTATAAATATGTAGTCTGACACAAATATTGGCCGTCCAAGTGTGTTGTGCTCTCTGTGGGGTTGTATATTGGAAAATCACTGCTGCTAGGGAAAGAAACAGCCAGGAAAATAGCTGAGAGTTCTGACTGCACTGCTCCTGGTGTCTCATCAGTGGCTGTGGGGTATTGGCAGAACTGAATGATTTAGGAAAGGGCTTTATGCACACCAAGGTGAAAAAGGTGTTTGGATCCTTAGGAGCCTTCTGAAAATAAAAACCAAAACAAACCAGTCTAAGGACAATGCAAATAAACTCCCAACAAACTGACTTTTCTTCTTCCATGAAAGGTTCTGGGTGGTCTCCTTTGTGTATCCTCTATCCCTATTTGTGTTCATCCACATCAGAATTCCTGAGAACCTCCCTATTTCTGTGCTAGATAAAGAAAACTCCCAAATATTTTACCTTCTGCTTACTGGTAATGACCTGATGAGTGGAACTCAAAACTGATTCTTCCAGAGAATAAATATTTTCAAGTATTCTTGAAGGCTTGTACAGGATGGAAGTTTGCTCTTGGCATGGAGCTGCAAGGAAGTAGAGGAGATCGAGGTTTGCAATAACTTTCATTGGCCCAGCTGGGAGAGCTGGTAAAGGGAAGATGAATTTTAGAGCACATAAGCCCTTCTCAGAGTCTGAAATAGAAACAGGGGGTTTCAAAGCTGAATACAAGTGGAGAGAGATTGCTGAGTTTGCCTGAGCTTTATGGAAAATATTCCATAGGTAGGATCCCCGCTGGATGGCAGCCTCAATGCTCAAGTGCACAGCAGGAGATTTGACTCCGGAGCTGGTATCTCTTACGTTTGTGCCTCAAAAGAAACTAAAAAAGGTTTAATTTCTGTTTTGATGTGGAGCACGAAAATATGTGCAAGGATGTTTTTCAGCTTCTTCAGTTAATAGTCATGTTGCACTGTTTTTCCTCATGAGACTTTGTATAACTCAGACTGAAATAACTTGCACTGAATCTGTTCCTGTAAAACTGTTTAGTGTTTGGGCTTCATCTTTTGTTTTTGTGACTGGTTTTTTTTGTGTTTGAGATCAGAATGAATACATTTGTACTGCAGAAAGATTTTTTTGGAAAATATAAATGTATGTGTTGAAGTATGTCTCAAACGAGTTATTAATTATTTCATGGTTTTTAATCTATTAATTTATTGCTTCTTAGGTAATGACGGTACTTTAATTTGTTTACTTATAAAATACAATTCTCAGTTGTTCAGTCATAAGCTACTTCCTCTGAAATGCAATGGTAGTGATAATTTGCTATAAAATAAGAAAGATCTAAGGGAAAATTTAAAAAAGAAAAAAGCAAACAACAAAACCAAACCCCAGTGATTTTGTAGCTAAGTACAAAACAATCAGGAAGGTCTGGCCCTTCTGTGTGTCAGGTTCTCCCTGTGTGAACACACTGTGAGATCAACCCCAAGCCTGGCAAGGTTTAAATCATGTTCTAAGAGAACATTGGAATCCTGCCTTGAGTAATTCATCCAAGCAAGGGCTGAATTGCAGTATTTACCTTTTCTGTGCTGTGGCTTGCCAAAAAATTTTGCACTTTGTCCTTGTGTAAAGTCATGGTGATGCCAGTGGACCGTGTGTGCTAAGCCCTGCGGAGTTGGGACTGGATTTAGAGCGGGAGTCTGGCTCTGACCTGAGCCCTGTGGCTCCTGCTCTCTGATATTTGCCTTTGGAAGCATCAGTTCTGTTGGAATAGCAGCCCAACACTGAGTGTATCTGATAAGAATCTGAAATTTCATCTCAAAAAGGTGAAGTTGTGGAAGCTTTGGGCAAAATGTTCAGCAGGAACCTTTTGATGGATCTGTTTTTACATCACCTGAGGTCTTCTTGATGCCTTGAGATGCTGCCCTAGAACAGAGGCTGGGCAGAGTTACAGAATAAAGCAGGGATTTATTAAAAGGCCTCAATGGATCCACCTTGGGCAGCACAAGAGCCCAGCCAGGGCTCCACCCAAGATGANGCATCATATCATTCTGTCTTCAGCGAAGAGAAATTGATAGAGTTCTCAAAAATCATCAGTGGGGCAGCTGAAGCCTTAGTTCATGGATTTTAGTGACTTAGGTTGATATCCATTCCCATCTAGGAAATTATTTTGTTCACTTTAGTAGATTTCCATGTCGGTTGACCTGTCTGAGTTTTGCCAGTTTTTAACCTCTGTGCTTATCTGGTCATTTTGCCTGAGGTGTTCAACAACTCAGAATGTTGGAGATACATTATCCCCAGTTAAAGGTCTTTTGTGTCTTTGGAACCTGCTTGGCTCTCTTCTTCCTTCTTCAGCTGCATGTAAAACATTGCACAGATGATGTAGTGCCTCATTTCAGTGTTTGTGAGCCAGACTGGAACTTGCCTGTTTAAAAGGTGGCCCCCTCTTAGGATGTTAGCAATATTTTCTAAATAATTGTAGTAGTTAAAGTGCAAGTACAATGTAATTAAGTAGAAATGTCACTTTACAGCATAGAATTTAACACAGAGGCAAAGCTCGCTCTCTGAAAAGAGCAGAGAGCATGAAATGCAGAGCTATTTAATTCAGTAGGAAAGGTTTACAACCCTCCCACTTTAAAATACAGAACAAAACTGTGTTATTGGAATGGTAATACACAATACTTCTTAAAGCCAGAGGTGTCTAACCTTCTTTAAATATTCTTCAGAAGCAATCAGATGGCAAACACACATTTTCACAAAAGCAGTTTCTTCCACAAAGCAAGCAAGCTTTATAAAGCTGCTAAGCCTTATAAAATCTGTTATTTCTTGTGTCCTTTATACTCTAGGTGTTTTAGCTTTTAAAGTGATATTATCAGTTTAATTAAAAACTTATCAAAGCCTGCCTCTCACGCAGAAGCAATTCAGAAATTCCAAACACAAACATCTTACTGTGTAAATTAGATGCTAGAATCATATCAAACTTCAGGTATTTTAATTAGTTAAGAAAAAAATAAATCTCCCAGGCATTTAATGAACTAGATAACCAGAGTACCTTGTTGTTAAAGCTGGAAATGCCTTTGACCTCAGAGGGGATGGAAGCAGTAATCCCTTTGGTGCAAGTGAGCTTTGATTTTTGTGCTTAACCATGTCTAGTAGCCTGAATCTTTTTCATAGAAGGTGGTATTAATTATGGGCTGACATGACAAAAAGGCCATTGAGGCCTTCAGAAACACTCATCAACATTTAGAGGAGTTTGGATCAGGTTTTCTGTTAAGGCCTGAGCTTCTGTAATTCCATTTGTGAAAGAACATACTTTTTTCATTGTGGTTACATTGAGCACCAGAAAGAGCACACATTTTTTCCTATGAATTTAATGGATGAAAAGTAACATCTTATATCTATACTACTTATATTCCTTTAATAAAGGATTTGGTTATGACTGAGGTTTAAAAACAGTCCTTGTGGGGTTTTTTGCCGTTTTTTAATTTTAATTTTCCTTGAAGACCTTGTATTGCTTGGATGAGTGCTGCAGTATGAGCTGATGCATTGGACTGGGCCATCTTTTCCCGGGTTTACCTGCAGCAGAGCAGAGTCAGGCACTTCACTGACAGGGGATCACTAACTCTACTATTTTTAAAAAAAGTCTATTTTGGGTAAGGTTGTCACTGTTACGTGGTGCTGCCAAGTCTTGGTGGGCGTGAGGTGAAAAATGAATTTTTTTCTGTGCATTCTGGCATTCCAAACCACGTCAGGCCCTTGACAAGGATCTGAAAGTCTCTTCCAGGGTCATTGTGCCCTAGGTAGAACCTTAGTGTGCTGAAAACTTGTGGGAACAAAAGTCCTGTCTGAAACTTGTCAAATAGGCAAAATCAGCTTTCAAATTTTGCCCTTTTTAAGTAGGTTGTTAACAATGGGTTGATGGGTACATGAGTTTATTTTAGGAAGTCTATTTTCAAGGGACTAAAGTCATCTCAAGCCTTGCTTTAGCTTATCCTGTACAGGAGTCCTGAGCATTGTTATTTATTGTGGCAAATTACCTAGACAATGTCAACAAGAACATATTTAAACCTTTCTCTGCTCCTTACATGGCTTCACATCTCAGAGTAAATTGGGGCAATATGATTTTAATAACTAGAATTTACACCTTAAGCTGTATTTTTTTAGACTCAAATGGATTATTTACTAAAAACACAGTGTAAATAATGTACATAGTTTAGAGTCCAGACAACAACCTGTGTATAGATACTATAGGAATGCAGTTTTTCAGGGAAAAATCTTATATTGGTGTAAATTTCCATAGGTTCAGTAACTCATTGAATAACAGGTGTACCCCAGCTGATGATGTCTCTGTGGTTTTGGTTTGGGGTTTGTTTGGTTTCATTTGTTTGGGGTTTTGTTTGTTTGATTATGTTTGTTCGGGGTTTTTTTGTGTTTTGGATTTTTCTTTCGTTTTTTCATTTGCATTTTTTGAGGTTTATAGGAAAGCTGGTAGGTGAAACTGAAGGCTTGTCTGGTTTAATATAAGATTGGAGTGTTTAGGAAGCTAAACACAGGATGTATGGAATCGCTGAGTTATTTTAAATTCTGAGTTATTTTTGGAAATTAAGGATATTGTGGGTTTTTGGACATTTGAAGATTATTGATTTCTCTGCACCCAATGATAAACAATTATATGAGCAGGTGGAACAGTGCAGGGGCTTCCTGTAGTATCAATGCACTAAGTGTATGTTATATAATTCTCTGCTTTCAAGATATTTCAGTTTTTAGTGGCTCAGAGTACATCTAATCCCAGAGTAGATTGAAAGTTTACTGCTGTGTTTTTTGAGGTGTGTTGGGGGTTTTTGTAGGGTTTTTTTTTGTGGCTTTGATGTGTAACAAATTACTAATTCACTTTCAAAATAATCTCCTATATTTTTGCAAATCCTATCTAACTTTCTGATTAAGCATTTCTGTTAATACCAACTTTAGATAAGGGGATTGGATTTAGCGTGTCCAGAATCCTCTGGGGCCCATGGCTGCTGCTGGAGATGTGTTGTGAACCTAAAACCAAGTTGTTTCACAGTTGAATTGCCTGGGTTTCAGCTGTACACCCAGGCAGGCTGAGTGGAGCTGAATTTCTTGGGGGGTTTGAAGCCTTTAGGTAATTGCATGCACATCTCAGACCTCACAGAAAGCTGGGAGGGTGGCAGGAGATTCTTCTTTACAGAATGGGTGTCAGGGCATAAAATGCCATGCTATAAAAAAATACTGATTAGATGGTTATTAGGATGGCATAATTTTGCCTGGGCCTAAGGCAGAACTGTTTTCCTTCTGCCATTCCTAGGAAATACTAAGAATCAGAGGAAAACCATTGATAGCAGAGGTGCTGCAATGCCTTTATTTATTTTTTTTTTTAATATATGCATTCTAGATATTTTTTCACCAGCCCAGTCCCCTTGCCAAGCTAATGGTGCACTTTCACAGGGTGCATTATTCTGGGCAATTTTGACATTGCTGATGAAAACCCAAGCACTTTCAGGTTTGTAACAAAGGGTAGTTCCTAGCTGATATCCTCACACTCACTCCCATTGTTGTTGCTCTAAAATTGTGCTTTCTTTCACCGTGTGCTGTTTTAAAATGGGCTTGTGGTGCGCTCTTGACTTGAATGGATGGTGGAGGAAAAAGAAAGGATTTTCCTAATGGTTCAGCAAGAGCACTTGGTAAATAATTTATCATCATCAAGTGCCAGCTTTATCTGAAAGCTGACAGGTCTTTCTTTTATGATTCAGTGGTGTCTGTGCTGACCTGCTGTACACGCTGCCCGTCAGTGTTTTAAATCTGTTCTGGTGTTATCCAGCCCCTGTTACACTGATCCACTCCTTTCTGTGCTTTATAAGGCATCTGCTGATATTTATGAGGTACGTGTTAGCAAATGTAAGAGTAAGTATTTTAAGGCTCATTAATATTTTAAGTACAGAAATTCAGCTTCTGGATTCGCGTGTATGTGGCAGACGTCTTGTTTTATGAGAACTGTGAGAAAGTGATTTTGCTTATTGATTGACATTATCAGGCAGCCAGGCAGACACTCCAGCAGGTGGAATCACCTTTTTGTGTTGATGTCTGCCAGAAGTTAACAGCAAATGTGATGCCCTCGCTGCCAGTGAGAGCTAATGTGCACAGAGGTAATGGGTTTTAAAAATGCTGCAAACCGTAATGGTGTGAGATCAATATTCCTGCTGCTATGGGTAAAATGCTACTGCATATATTATTAAGATCTTCTTCAAAATTGAATTACTTGAAGCACTTTTGGACTGTTGGAGGATTCAGTATTTATCTTCACAATAAAATACTAATGGATCTGTGTTTGGGGAAATAATATTAATATTTTTCCTCTTGCTTAGAAATATGAAAACTTATTTTTTCAAAGTAGAGATGAGCACAGCAATGCCCATAAATCAGTTTCCTTACTACTGGGTAATGTTTGAGGCTGGGAGAAAGTTAAATTAGCTGGTAGAGGAGCTAGACAATTTTCCAAGGGTTACATATCTGCCTGTGTGTGTTTTTGTCTCCTGGAAAGGGAATGAGCAGGAGAAGCCTGGTTTGTTCTCCCAGCAGAATGTTCATGACCTCAGTACCAAGGGGACAGGTCCCCAGTGAGGCTGCAGGATGTTGGAGACCTCAGATATTTTCCAAGCCCCAGTGTTTGAATATTAATGTGTGTGGTGACTCTGAGGTTACACGCGTTAAGTGCAAAGCATACAATAGCTCCTTGTAGGGAATCTTTATTTTTCATTTCTTATCTCAACAATGTTCTTGTGTGTTCTGCTAATTATCCTGTCAAGATTTAACCTGGCTCATAGTACCTGCTCTCATTTAACTATTTGTTTGGAATTGGTGTTCAGATATTTTCTGGGAGGAGTTTTTCCTTCCTGATGGTTTCCTTGATGCAGCCAGGGGAAGCCAGTTAAGGTAAAAAATGAGGTTTTTGACTAGTTAGGCAATCATTGGTTAAATGGGCTGGGTCAAAAAAAAAAGAAAGAAAAAATAAAAAGGAGGAGGAGGCCTAAATATTTAAACAAGAAATAAACAGAATCGGCATTTCTTTTCTCAAAATTTATATACAAATACATACTATATAAACCTTCTATCAAACTTTAAAAATTCTCTACAAATTCATTTCCCACAGGTTTGTCTCAGGTTGAATTGAGTTACCACTGAAATTTTTTACAAATCTGTAAATATTAATTGCAATGAAGAGCTACTTAGTATTTGGTTGGTTTTGGTTTCCAGACCAATAAAGCTATTGCACTGAAACATTTCCCTCAGCCCCTCCTGGGTTTCCCCACTTGCAGCAGGCAATGTGCTGAGCCTGCCTGGCAGGGAAGGGTGCCAGGAGCTGTGCCATGCTGCCAGGGGCTGTGCCGTGCTTGCAGGAGATGCTGTCTGCCAGGAGCTGTGCCATGCCAGCAAGAAATGCTGCCAGGAGCTGTGCCGTGCTTGCAGGAGATGCTGTCTGCCAGGAGCTGTGCCATGCCAGCAAGAAATGCTGCCAGGAGCTGTGCCATGCTTGCAGGAGATGCTGCCTGGGCTCTGCCATGCTTGCAGGAGCTCTGCCATGCTGGCAGAGAATGCTGCCAGGGGCTGTGCCATGCTGGCAGGAGCTGTGCCATGATTGCAGGAGCTGTGCCATGATTGCAGGAGATGCTGTCTGCCAGGATCTGTGCCATGCTGGCAGGGAATGCTGGCAGGAGCTGTGCCATGCTTGCAGGAGCTGTGCCATGCTTGCAGGAGATGCTGTCTGCCAGGATCTGTGCCATGCTGGCAAGAAATGCTGGCAGGAGCTGTGCCAGTCTGTCAGGGGCTGTGCCATACTTGCAGGAGCTCTGCCGTGCTTGCAGAGAATGCTGCCAGGGGCTGTGCCATGCTTGCAGGGAATGCTGCCAGGGGCTGTGCCATGCTGGCAGGGGCTGTGCCATGCTTGCAGGAGAAGCTGTCTGGCAGGAGCTGTGCCATGCTGGCAGGGGCTGTGCCATGCCTGAAGGGAATGCTGGCAGCTATGCCATGCTGGCAGGGGCTGTGCCATGCTTGCAGGAGAAGCTGTCTGGCAGGGGCTGGGCCATGCTTGCAGGAGATGCTGTCTGGCAGAGGCTGTGCCATGCTTGCAGCTTTGCTGCTGGTTCCTGTGCTGGGGCTTTGCCCCTCTCCCAGCACTCTGGGGCTCTTTTCCTGTGCCATGGGAGAGACACCCAGCCCCAGCATGCTCAGCCCAACACGTGGAAGATGAAATATTGCACAGAGTCTCCTCTCTGCTCTGGACAGATGGGCAGAATGCTGATTCCCCAGAGCCTGGGCTGTGTTAGATCACTTGTCACAGTGAATGTATTCAGCGTTCCATAACATTGGCATAGTCTAACAGGAACGAGTATCAATGCACTCACTGATCCTCCCCACACCTTTCAAACACTCCCTTTCCTGCAGGGGTCTGTTCAAACACGGGAACAAATGCAGCTTTGAGGTGGACTGGTGGGAACAAAATAAAGCTTATGAAAAAATGAGGTATGAATATTGTCATAAGGTGAGAAGCACATGGAGTTCATCCTGCTCTAAGCCATGCTTGGCATGGATCTGCCAGATCTTCTGCCAGCTATTTTTCTTTTTATGCTTTTCCCTCCAGTGCCAGTTGGAAAAATATGAAAACTCTACTCATTTTCTCAAGAGAAAAGGAAATAAAATTTCCTGTGTTTGTGTATATGTATGCACCCACATACATATGTGTGTGTATATACATATATATAAAAACCTGTATGTGGATCTGTATATGTTAAAAATTCTTTTCCATACTATACTGAGGCACGGTATGCAAAATATGACCATTTTATTATTTTTTACTGTAGTGTTTGTCTATCTGCAGAAGGTGTCTTGTAAATTATTTGCTAATTTAAAGTATGATTTTTATAAGAAAGAAATTAATGGATAAGTTAATTCCTGCTGTATTCAGGCAGGAGAAGAGATGAGCCATGTTGGAAAATCATGAATTTAGTCCAATATCCCTGTTTGTCTTCTCTTTAAATAGATGTGCTTGTGAATGCAGTTAATATTGAACTATAATATGCACCTATGTTTTATTGCTAATAAGTTTAAATCATTGCATTGCAGAAGGAATTCAGTCATGTTCAATATTTCAGTGGGACATGTTTTACAGTCATCTTTATTTACTTTAATTTGTAAAAAAAAAACTTTATTACTTTTTCTGCCATGGAACAGCAAGTGTGTCACAACCCCAAACATTGTCAGCAGTTCTTTAGATGCAGGAACCTCAGTTCTCTGCAGGAGAATCAGAAGTTGTGCAGAACATTCCTGCCCTGTATGAGCCACCCTGTTGCAGAGTCCCTGTCTCTTTGAAGAGGTGAGGAACTGCAAATAAAGGTGGGTTTTCAGAAAGCTCCCCTCATCTGATGGGCATGTGAATATATTTGTAATTCTAATGAGTCTAAATCTATGGTTTAAGCCTCGGAGGCAAATGGCAGAGTTTCTGATAAAGAGGAGACTTAACAGTGACTGCAGGATGTGTAATGCTGAGATGTAAATGGGAGAGGGGTACAGAATGCTGCATTTCTGAATTAAGGAATATTTTGGGGTGTCATTGACAGGTGTATCCAACTGGGCTCCTCTGAAGTTGCATCCAAGCAGGTTTAACAGCTGTGTCTGTGTTGATAACAAGGAAACCTGGATTACAGAGCAGAAAAATGTTGGGACTGTATCTTCAGTTGAGGTTTTGTAGGATAGCTTCCTTTCATATTTTGGGTGTAAAATACTACAAGGTTATAATCCACTGTCCTCTCTGTAGCTTTAGATCAGGTCCTTGTAGCCAAGATGAGTAAGCACAGTAAATCTACTCACCTAAGGACCATTTTCACTGTCCTTCAAGCTGCATTTACCTCAAGCTGTTGCAATCTGAAAGGCTCTACAGGGAGCTTGGGCTAAAATTCCTGGACAGTGCAATGAGCTCCTCAGTGTGGCTGTCCTGACACCAACCCTTGTTCTGTGTGCACACACACAAACCTTGAATAGCCCTGAATGGCTTTTTATGGTCACTTAATTCAAATCTTACCCAAATATATGTGTTCTCTGCTGTCAGAGTCCCATAGATAGGGAGAGACCATGGGCCAGCCCAGGAGGGACCTGGAGCTGCTCAGAGAGCCCAGAGGAGGCTCCAGGATGAGCAGAGGGATGGAGCAGCTCTGCTGGGAGGAAAGGCTGGCACAGCTGCCATTGTTCACCTGCACAGGAGAAGCTTTGGCTGAGCTCAGGGTGGCCTTGCAGGGCCTGAAGGAGCTGCATATTGTATTTGTAGAGATGCCCCAATGAAGGAGGGAATGACACATCTGACTCCATGTTCTCAGAAGGTTAATGTATTACTTTATAATACTATATTATATTAAAGAATATGATACTAAACTATACTAAAGAGTACAGAAAGGATACTTACAGAATGCTAAAAAGATAATAATGAAAACTCGTGACTCTTTCCAGAGTCCTGACACAGCCTGGCCCTGATTGGCCAAAGAGTGAAAACAACTCCCAGCAGAATGCAATGGAACAATCACCTGTGGGTAAACAATCTCCAAACACATTCCACATGAGCACAACACAGGAGAAGCAAATGAGATAAGAATTGTTTTCCTTTTCTCTGAGGCTTCCCAGCTTCCCAGGAGAAAAACCCTGGGTGAAGGGATTTTTTCAGAGAATGTGAATGCCACAGCTGCAGGAAAGATGGAGAGAGAAAATTGCCAAGGGCTGGAGGGACAGGAGCCAGGGAATGGCTCCCAGTGCCAGAGAGGAGGGCTGGGTGGGATACTGGGAATGAGGAATTGTTCCCTGGCAGGGTGCCATGGTCAGGGACACCTTCCCTTGTCCCAGGCTGCTCCCAGCCCCAGTGTCCAGCCTGGCCTTGGGCACTGCCAGGGATCCAGGGGCAGCCCCAGCTGCTCTGGACACCCTGTGCCAGGGCAGGGCCTCCCTCCCTGTTCTTCAACAGTTTTATAGTTTGCTATCTTCGTTTTTTTTTTTTCTTTTCTTTTTTTTTTTTTTTTTTGTGTGAAGTTAAGTCTGCACTTAACAAGTATTTGGCCATTTTCCTGTTTTATTGGAAGCTATGTGCCTTTCCCCCCTTTTTTTCTTAACATCTGCACTTCAAACACATTTTGATATGAATGTGTGAATAATAGAAAACATGATTTCTTGTTTCTAGTGGCACTTTATCTGCAGAAAAGTGTTTAGTTTTCCTTGAATTTGTAACCCTGCAACAAAGGCAAGTGGTGTTTGCCTTTGTTATGAGTCTGTTTAAGCTGTAAATTCCCAAATTCTGAAAATTGCTACCATTGCCTTGTTTTTGTTTAGATACATCTTTCCTCTTCGAAGTGCTTTTCTGTGGGTGGGCTGTGAAAGTGTATTTGTTCTGAGGTCACTGGCTGATGATAGACTTCCACTTAGTTTTTCCATACACTTACAGATACTTTGTGTATAGGTAAAACTTTCAGAAGGTGGGGTTTAATGTTTAATTCTGGCAAATAGATGGGACCAAAGTCTTTTCCTACAAAGGATGTGATTGCTTTCAGTTCAGCCCTCTGTGCTGATCTAATGCATTTCTGCAAAGCAGGGTCCTGTCTCCTTGTGCTGTTTTGGAGGAGAATTTGCATTTAGTGAGTCAATCCTACATTAAGGACACTCTGAGTGCTTACAAAGCCATAACTACTACGTTAGTGGTGTCTCAGCCCCAAAATATTTGAGAGAAAGAAGGATTGTGTTGGCCATCTGAAGGTTTTCCTGTCCTCCTGGGTGCTGTCTTTTCTAGCTCTAGTCACGAGTAGCTGGCATGCAGGGATGAATTTCTTTTATAATTTCAAAGTGATGGTTGTAAATGACATGTTATTCCTTACATTTGGGTTCAGTTGCTGTGAAAAATGTGTATTTTATGATTGGCTTTTTGCAAGTATTAAAATGAATATTATATGTGTTATGTTAGAAAGTTCTGCTGTATTAATTTTCTTAAGTAGTGTGTTAAATATAGTTTTAGGGTATAACAAAATGTTAAAATAGAAACTATGCTATATAAGAGTTTTTATTAAAAGAAAGGACTTGCAGCAAGATAGCTGCCACAGGACACCTAAATCTTTCAGAGAAAAAGAATTTATTGTTCTATCAGAAGAAATTAATTTCTTCCTACCTCATTCAGCCCTGCAGATGCCATTAGGATTAAGAGGAAAAAGTTGACACTGCCCAGACAGAATCCTGTGTTTGAATGGAATTTCTGCATCATGTATGAGGTGTATGAATATGCAACAGGCTGTTGCTTTTAAGGGTTAAT
>WBNQ01015009.1:48082-62218 GCA_013401375.1 Spizella passerina
CACGGGCAGGGCCTGAGCCCAGGAGCTGCCCCTGCCCATGCCCAGAGCTCCTGCCCTGGCAGTGCCCAGCCCTGAGCAGATGGTGCACAGAGGCTGTGCAGGCTCCTGCCTGGGGACACTGCAGAGCCACACGGACACACTGCTGTGCCCTGGGCTCTGGGATGGCCCTGCTGGAGCAGGGAGGCGCCACCAGAGCAGCCCCTGTGAGTCCTTCCAACCTTTTCCTACTCCAGGATTCTGTGAAGTTCTCACCCAGCCTGAGCTCTGCTGTTCTGATGTTTGCAATTGCTGTGGCGTATTTGTAATTGGCAAAACTGTGAACAAATTCTCTCTTAATGCTTTTGCATTTGGGAAAACTGAGTTTGGACACTGGTGGCTCACAGACTCTGAAGCTGTACCCTGTGCTAGAAGTTGCTTTAAGTTTAGTTTAAAGCATACTTGTTAGAATTGAGAGTGGCTTTGTCAGAAGTGTTTTTTGCTGCTCTAAACCAGTGGGATAACTGTGCTAGCCTGAGAACAAAATGGATGGAACTGTGGGTAAACAGGAGGTGCAGAACAACTGATTTCACTTTCACAGGACAAGTTAAAAATTTTGTAGCAGTTGACACAGCAATTCTGCTGTAAATTATTACTCTTGAGGCACCTCAGAAAGGCGCTCAGGATCAGATTATTCAAAAAATTGCTTGTTGCCAGAATAACATGCTGGGTTTAGTCTTTGAATTTTATGGGCAGTAGCCAATAAAATGCAACACTGATTTTGAAAATATACTTTATATTTATTTCAGAAGTTGCATTAGAAAGGTCTTGATTTCAATCACATATACTGGGACATGTATTTTATGCTTGTAATAGCATTATTTGGACTTTCCTAGGGATGTCATGATTTGTTACACTGAGAGATCCAAAAACACAATGCTCAGGAAATTGAAGGGCCAGTGAAACTCACTGGGGTAAATACAAAGCACTAACGAGGGTGTACTGCTAAACTCATAGAGTGAACTGTTTTAGTGAAATTTCTTATGATATGTGCAAAAATAGGATTTTCCTCTGCAACAGGAGGTTGGAAATGTTTATTCAAAATTATTATTTGGTATTGAAAACTTTTATGCAGATGAATATAATGGATAGAATTCATAGAAATATAATGCTGTTCAGGTTTTAATGAACTGAAAAGGCTGATATTTAGAGGCTTTTGCACACAGATTTCCCTTAAATACTTTACCCTTGCAAAGAAATTTTAAGGGATTGGTGGAATTTGGTGCATAAGCTGGTGTTTATACACCAAGTGTGCAATAGTGGGGCAGAGGACTGATTTTGAGTGTTACTGCTCAACTGAGTTCACTGGAACTTGCATATCAGGTGCTTCTCCAGATACAGAGTTGAATTCTTGAGGCCTTGATGTACAGTTTTTATTTATATCTGTACCTGAAGAGTTATGTCAAAGAAATATAAACAGCCTGAACCTCCAGGCTGCTTCATCTCAGTCCCATCATTTCCTCCTGTTATAAAATCTGTCAGCTGGCATAACAAGGCATCTTAAAGCCATATTTTACTTTATTTTATGCAACAGTCATTGATATTAAACAGCCAGGTAGTAGAATGGAGTGTTTCTGGAAATTAAGCTGTTTGCATACATAAAGGTTCTACACTGAATATTTCAAATGTGAGGAGGGGAAAAAAGGAAGAGAAAAATATAAGCAGAAAAGCTTGTAAGGATACAATGGCAGTAAAATGAGTCAGTAAATGTGATCCTGGTTACTCTAATGATGTAATGATAATGGCTGTCTAGAAATACAAGAACTTAATTGTTAGCAGCAATTGCTTTGGTTTTGGGTTTTAGCAGCAGTTGGGTAGAGGCTGATACTGGTTTCTGTGCTATTAATAGCAATAACCAGCTTTTTATCCCTTGGCTTTTCTATAGACCTAAAAGTGCTGTGGTTATCCACATTTGACAAAGACCAGTAAGAAATCTGAGTGGAGTGACATATCAATGTCACTGAGGTGTTACCCAGAGCCTGAAATGGAACTTTGGACTCCAAAGTCCTGTGTCTCTGCCTGTTAGGTTGTTCTGATGTCAGTGGTGTTTGCATCTTGGAGGAGTAGAAATGTTTGGTTTCTGTTGTAGCTATCAGTAGTTTCCATATAAAACAATTATTGCCATAACTACAGAGTGTTATAGAAGCTCCCAAAATATGAAGCAATACAGACTATGGAATGTTGGAAGCATTTTTGTTATATCTGGTGTTATTCCCAATTCACTTAAGGATCACGGAAACCTCAGTGAGCTCAGTCATCAGAGCAAAGGATGGACGCAGTGTCAGATGTAGCACAAGGGAAAAGGATATTACTGGATGACAAAAGTAGATCAAAATACTCAAAGATTAAGAAGACTGAATGTGAAGAAAAATAATGTCCAGAGTGAAGACAACATTTGTGTGTCTGAGATGTTGGGATCAAACTAAGCATGGTTATTGCATCCCTAAAAGTAAAGCCAGAGCTTGGTCTGGGGGAAATCTTCCTATACAGTTCTTTTGTCATGCTGGTCCCTTTAGCTGCGTTTTGTTGTTTGCTTGGTTGGGTTTTTAAACTGTTTTTCAGCTGTTTCTCAATGCAGGATTATGTGTTTGGGAGGCACCATGCTGGTGAGGTGTTTCCAGGCAAGGACAGGCTCTTCCCTGGGCTTGTGTCTTGGTTTGAAAGACAGGTGTGTGCTAAGGAGCCTCCCTTGAAATGGAAAATGTAAACCCCACCTCTCCAAATTGCTATAAATTTTAAATTAAGGGGCTCTCAGGCAGAAAATATGGGAGTAGGAATAACAGTTTTTCATTAGGGAAGAAAATTAAAAGATGAACAATGCAGTAAACTAAAACAACTTTGACAGAGTCACAACCNCTACAAATGAATAGAATACAAGCAAATAAATAAAATTTGCTTGGCAATCCAGGACAGCTTGGAGAATGAGAAGAACCCTGGCAGCTCTCACTGCTGAGCTCCTCAGAGAAGGAAAGGCTGCTGGAATTTCTGTCTTTGCTAGGTCTGGTGAACTGCATGGTGAGGCTGAGTATTGAGCTAAATCTTTTACTGGGCATATCTCATAAAGGTTTGCTGGTTTGTGTGGTTTTGGTTTTTTTAAGATTTATTCCATTTCCATAGCATTGTGAGTATTTTCTAGTGGGCTGCCAGGATTAGGGGGAAAAAATGCAAAATTGATTAAAAACAGTGGGGTTGATACAAGGATCCTTACACATACATCTGATTGCAGGCTAAATCTGAAACAGGGACTGTGTCCAGGCTTGTCTTTTTATCATATTTCTTACTCACTTAGTCCTAAAACTTGGGGTTTTTTTTCAAATGCCTAAGCAACAAAAAATATTCAGCAATTTAAAAAAATGTTGTAGATTGGGTTTTCTTTTGGTTTAGAGTTTGGTTTGTTTTTTTAAATAGAGATGGTACTATTAGGGAAAGCAGACATGAGAATTTATGTTTATGTGATATAAATAGTTAATAGAATTATGTTAATATAATTGAATAACACTTATGACTTACTCTGGATTGAATGAGCAAATTCTTTTGTTCAAAGAAGCATTATTGAGAACCCCAGAGAACACATTTTGCTTTGCTATTTGAAAAGGTGGTGCTCTGATTTAAGGATTACAAACCTTCTAATATGATATTTTAATTTTATTTTTGATGTTCAGTGTAAGCATTGTTGTTTCTTGCCCTGTAAATTTTCCAGGACACACTTGGTGACCAGGAATTCCATCCCTGGATAGAGGGAACAATGTGCTGCAGTTGCTGCCAGCTACGTGTTGCTCTCCCTACAGCTGGGAACCACTGCATTTCTCAGCAAGCAGTGATTAGCATTTTGAACTTGACAAGCTCTTTCCTGTCTGAATACCAATGTTTGAATGATTGTTTCTGCCCAGCAAGGCATAAACAGCCTTTGCATCTATAGCTTGTAGTTAGCTCCTGCTTGCTAGAAGCATTTGATCAAATACTTGCACACTTGATTATGCCTCATACAGTCTTAAAAAAATCTCATCTGATTTATAGTTGTAGAAAAGAAATGTAGGCTTGTGTGTCTAAATATGCTTAATCAACTAATTCCAGGATGAAATGCTTGATGTCTGAAAAAGCATCCAGTGTCAGGTGTTGAGATCTAATATGTTGGTGGTTCATGCCAGTGCTCCCAGCTACATGCAAATTAACAGTATTCAAGTGTAACCACACAGCATTTATAGTCTACAGATTAGCATAGCCTGAGAAAAATCCAATTATCCTTTCCTTGCTTGTTTGCCTTCATTATATTTTTGTTTCAGGGTACCTCTTTTATTAAAATTTCAGAATTATTTAAAGAACTAAAATCAGGTTTATAAATAGCAGATGATAATACAAATCACCAGGCTGAAGTATGAGAGTGTTTCGTCTTTCTTTTCAGGAAAGGAAACATCTCACAAAGGAAGCCCAGGGAGCAGGGGAGCAGAAGTTAAGCTTTGCAATGTTTATACTTTGCTGTAAAACAGGCTGAAACAAAAGCCAACTCATGCTCCTGGTCCCATTTTAACTGTTGGAGAAAAGCCTCCTGTCCTCCAGTGAGGGACAGAACAGCTGTAGAACGTTGTCTTGTGGAGAGCTGAAAATAACAGAGAGGTTTCATGTAATTATGGAATGGGTTTGGGGTGGAAGGGACCTCCAGGACCAGGTGGGTCTGGTCTGCCAGTGTGGCCCCTGGAAGGCTGAACAGGGAAATCCTCCTTAACACCACTGCATTGTGTCTGGTAGGGGCATCCCATGTATCCAGGGGGCAATGGCAGCCTCAAATGAACAGATTTGGTGGAAGGCTGGAGGGAGTTGGAATTGCAGCTCACATCCAGTTTGCTGCAAAAAATAAGAGCTTGGGCTGGTAGAGCTTCATCTTCTGGGCAGGGCTTGCAAGCTGCCATATGCTGGTGGGCCAAACTGCCTCTCAAGCCAATTTCCAACTGGCCTGAAGGATTTGGGATTGTCCAAATACAGTGAAAACTGTTTAAGCAGAGAAAAATGATACCACTTCATACAAGTGTCTCTGGATTGCTGTAAGCCAAATGCAGCCTTCTGTCCAGGAACTTTGTTGTTTGTGGTTTTCATCTGTGTCTGAGTCAATAGGAAGGAAAAATGCTTAACAGGGAATGATGTTAATAGCAGTCAAATGAAATGGATTCATGTGCCCAATGATCAGTGCCCTGCAGCTTTATTAAATAAATACAGGGAGATATGATTGTGACAGAGCTCCCCAGCTGTTGAGCCTGGGGGTGAGGAGGAGTCATGGCACAATAAAGAAACTGCTGAAGATGCTCAGTTATGGATACCTGTGAGGAATTTAAATTATTGATAGGAATGTCCATCAGCAAAGAGGCCTTAACCTGTACAGGTTACAGAGCTGGTTGATAGCTGGTGGCAGAACATTGAGAGAGATGCTGGTGGGAACCACAGGGGGACCATGAGGATGCCTTGAAGTGTAAAAAACCAAAGAGTGGCTTGAAAGTTGCATGAAGAATAAAAATATATATTTGTGTGGTTTAATAGAGGAAAGGAAGGAGGTTAGAAGTACAACAGAAGGTTGTTTTGGGGGACCATGAAGAGCAGGGATATTCATCTTTGCATTTGCACATGCTTGAGCTTTTTCCTGAACAGTGAAGGCCTTTACAAGGTCTCAGACAGCATTGGTGCCACCTGTGGGGTACTGGGTAGAAATGTAGTGAAGCATGAATGCTTCTGGAACCCCTGTGAAATGGAGCATTCTCCTGGCATTAGAACTGGGTATTGTGAAGAAATCTTTCATCAAAGTCAGGCTGAAGTAAATGAGGGAGAAGTACTTAGCAAGGAAATTCAGAATTAACAGGGTGTTAAATTGCTGCCAAAGACCCTTGTGACACAAGTGACCAGGGAATGCATAATGTCCTTGCAGGGAAAGTTCAGAAAGGTGTAAAAAGAATGTGGCCAGAGTATCTTTGCCACTGCTTGGACGGTGTGTCAGCGCTACAGTTTGTGTTTAATCTATATATGTAAGTTTATGTGCACTTCCACATTTTTTATCTTTGAAAAGATTACATATCCACAATTTCATTTTTGAGTGGAATTTTACAGAGAATCATAGAATGATTGGGTTGGAAGGGACCTTAAAGGCCATCTCATTCCAATCCCCTGCCATGGACCAGGTTGCTCATGCTCCCCTGGAAATTATTGCCCCCCCCCTTTAAAAAAACAAGCACAACAACAAATGAGCACCCCACATTCCTAAGTTACACAACCAACCTCAAAAAAAAATGCCCTAACCTTTTTTATTGCACATCACACTCTCCCCAGGTGATGAGGGTTTCCTTGGGTAACAATTCTATTGTTTCACTGGACCACCAGTAAATTGCTGCTCTGTAGTGAACAAGGGTCAGATGCATAAAACAGAATCCAAGCTGGTAATTCTGTGCAGAAATCTAAGGGCCTTTAGTACACTGACCTCTTGTTTAATTTCTGTGCAATGCTAGATAAGTATACCTTACAGATGTAAATGGTGTTAGTAAAGCTTCTCTTTGAGAGGAGTATAAAATACTGGTGTGGGAACTGATGATGAGAGTGAATCCTTGGGGAGCAGGTGAGGGGGAGGTGGGGGGTGTAGGACAGAATAAATGAGCTGAGAATCCAAAATAGTTGCCAAGAACGTAATTATAGAATGTTTGAGGTGGTTGTGTAGTGGTGAAATAAGAAGGGAGCTATTTTCTAGACAGCTGAGCTGTTTGTGAAGAACTAGGTGATGAAATTTGGGAGGCACTGGGAACCCTTGGGAATAACAAAGCACCAGGTGCTGGTAATGCCAGGTAGGAACTCCATGAATTATCAGTTCGATTTTGTTAGCTTGGGGGCAAAAAAGCACCAAGGAATAGTGAGTAATGGCCATAATGAATAGAAGATAAGATTTTGATGGCACAGAGAAGAGCTGTTTATTTGCTAATACAGAAAGCAAGAGGCTGGAACTAACAGAGGCCAAGTCTTGTCTCACCTCGTTGATGGAGTGACCGCTGAGTCACTGCTGGGCAGGGAGTCACCACTCAGATGGAAAGGTGACAGCCTGTGCTGCTTGCTGGAGTGTGAGGATTCTTGATCTTTCTGAACTGCCACTTTCCAACTCATTTTACATCTCTTCACATCCGTGTTTTTCTCTTAACTACTACCAACTCCAAAGTTTTTGTTATTTGTTCCTTACTGCTGTAAAAATCTCCCAACTCTTTATTTTGTGTGTTTTCTTTGGGCTGGTTCAGCAGCAGTCTTAGGCTTCAAAGCTGAGCAAGGGTCACAGAGCTGTGCTTTACAGAATTTGGCCATCTATTTGGGATAGTTAATCCTTATTAAAGTGGGTTATAGTCCATGCATCTGCAAAACAAACTCAATGATGCCTTTATTGTTTTGCCCCCTCCTCCCTGCTAAGGACTTTTAGAATCATAGAGGAGCTTTGAGAAGTTTTGATGAAACATGGTGGTTGAATTAAGAAGTACAACAGTAGGCTAAATATAAGTAATAATAATTTCTCAAATCTATGAAAAATTTTGTACTGGTTCATCTAAGTAGCAAAGGATTAATAATTCATATAAATCATAAAGGTTCAGTAAATCATGCATCAAGTTAAGATCCTACTTGCTATTACATTTTCAGACATTATGAGTCAGCAGCTTTAGAACTGTAACCATCAGAATTTCAAATGTTAAATGTATTTTTAACACTGCTTAAGACTGCATAAGAAATTATAGAAGGTCACCCTTTTGAAAAATTTACCTGTGCATGTGTAATTTGATATATGTAACAATCTATTATGTACATCAGGTTTGTGTTGTGCCATTTTGTTACATTAAGTGCAGCACAAGCTGCATTTTATTTCACCTTCTGCCAACAAAGTCACTGACTGAGGGTTGCATTTCCAAGGCAAAGATCATCCCTTTGAGAAACTTCAATCACAGAAATATAATTTTTACTAGATGTGTACAAGGCCAGGCCTCACTGGAGGCACAGCTTTTCTCACAACTCTGCATCCTCTTTAACTGAAAAAGAATTAAGCAGTGTGGTCATGAGTCTGGCATCTCAGCCAGAAAGGCCAGGTATTAGAGGGAAGAAGTCAGCCTATAAAATCTGATTATTTTTCCTCTTCCATTGGTCTGTCAATAATGTTAATCAGAATGTATCTCTACATGTTAACATGAAGGTGTTTGTATTTACATAAGCAGTAATATATCTATAAAGACTTTTGTATTCTCTTCAAGGACAAGAAAATTTGAACGAATAATCCTTTCCTACTAGAGAGGTCCAGTTTAACTTTTCACTGAAGATGTTAAACCCAAGGGTAGTTCATGTAATGCTGTCTTAACATGTCGCTGTCTTCATGCACAACAGCCCATCTTTATTCTTCACAGCTCGCATTTATATGGTTTTCTAAATTTTAATTGGTTGGTAATTTACTGCAATTCGGTTCCATTGCTTAGTAGTTGCTAAAGTACATATTAGTGAAAACCTTTCCTCCCTAATGAGGTTTACATTCTCGTCTCCTGGACAGAACATGTGGGTAGAAGTCTTTCTTCTCACAGGTGCAAATTCCTTTCTCACAGGAACTTGTCAGGCTAGCTGTTAGCTCTACTTAGCCGAAGCAGCAGGCCCGAGCCATAATTTTACAAGGGTAACAAGGCTCTTATTTTATATGGCTTTACAATATTGTATGTAACAATGTTGTATGCAACATTGACATATGATTATTTCAATCTTAAAGAATAATCTTAAATTTCTTTTAGGTGAATTTTGACCTTTGTAATATTTGTGTATGATAGATTTAGAGTTAAAATCTGTTTTGAATCATTCCTTCGTAGAATCATAGAATCATCAAGGTTGGGAAAGCTCCCTGAGACCATGGAGTCCCAGCTGTGCCCGATGCCCACCTTGTCCCCAGCCCAGAGCCCTGAGTGCCACCTCCAGCCCTTCCTGGGACACCTGCAGGGATGGGCACTCCAAAGCTCCCTGGGCAGCCCCTGCCAAGGCCTGAGCAGCCTTTCCATGGGCAAATTCCTGCTGGTGCCCACCCTGAGCCCAGCCTGAGGCCGTTCCCTCTGCTCCTGTCCCTGTTCCTGGGAGCACAGCCCGACCCCCCGGCTGTCCCCTCCTGGCAGGGAGTTGTGCAGAGCCACAAGGGCCCCCTGAGCCTCCTTTGCTCCAGGCTGAGCCCCTGCCCAGCTCCCTCAGCCCCTGCTGGGGCTCCAGCCCCTTGCCCAGCTCCGTTCCCTGCCCTGGACACGCTGCAGCCCTTGCAGGGCTCTCTGGCCATGAGGGGCCCAGAACTGGACCCAACACCCAGAATCACAGAATATTCTGCATTGAAAGGGACCCTCAAGGATTTTGAGGTGCCTCCCCAGTGCCTGGCACAGGGGGATGGTGTCTTTCCTAGTAGTGAAGTAACACAAGCAAAGATGACCCAGAAAACCCATTTGATGCCAAGAAGTAATATGGATTAAGATACTTGAACAAATTACACACTTGGATTTTAAAAAAGAGAATAATAAAACCTCAATATTTTCAAAATTTGAAGCTGCTCTTGCAGTGGTTTTGTCATGAAGTCTTCCTCTGATGGATCTGTAAGTAGAACTGAACAAGGACCAAGTGCTGTGCATGAGATTTCCTTTCACATTGTGTGAAGAGTTTTGTAAGTGCCTTGAAACTGGGTACTGGCTCAGGGCTGGGAAAGTTACCAAAATGAATAGTGTGTTGAAATGAATGCTAGGAGGCCCATTTCTTCAGAGAGAAATTATTTGGGAATATTTATAGTGACCAAGTGAGCAGGTGAGAGTGCAGTCATTAAAATGTATTTAGATATTGCCCCTGTGAATGTGTGGTTTGACACAGGGGCAGCACAATCAATTTCCCCAGAAGCCAGGCAGAGGGAAGATGTCACATTTACTGTCCAAGAGCATCACTGTGCACTAAAGTACTTGTATGGCACTAAAAGCACTGCTCACTTTGAGCCAGGTAAATGCTACTGCTGGTGATGAAGAACAGTCAGTTATGCTACCTATAATAAAAACAAGTTAGTCTCCATAGGCAGAAATTGGCTTTATAAATCCATAGCAAGCAGCTCTGTGTTTCTCATGTTGTCAGGCAGTGTAAGGCTGGAAAAGGCAAACAGCAAAGCTCTCCAAAGGAGGGGAAGCTTTGTGGGCAGCAGTAAATGGCAATGCTGGGACACAGGCAGCTGTTAAAAATGTGCTCTCAAACACTGAGCTGCATTATTCATGGTGACACTAACTAACAAGGACTGCCACACAGCTGAGCTCCTCTTCAGAGGGATTCAGGGACAGCAAAGGAGTGATGCCCTGTGTAAAATAACTAGGGGAACTAAATAGTCTTGCTACGGGAAAGAGATGTAACTCAAGAGATGTTTGGTGGTTTTTTGTTTTTTTTTCAAGTGCTGAGGTGATTTGGGGAATACAAAAAAGTGAGAAGTTCAGGCAAAAATTAAGACTTAAAGATTTTTATCAGGAATTGTTAGCAGGAGGGTAAGAATGACCTTATGAGGAAAGAGATGGGAAAATTTGGAGTGGTAGGGTGGGAATCAGGTTGTAAAGATATTTAAAGTATTAAGCACAGCACAGAACCATGGAGTAATGCTCAGGTTAATAAATATCTGTGTACTTCACAATTGTCACCAGAAGGATCTGTTGTATCAATTAGACAACAGGGAGAATCCACATTCATTTTTATTTTAGTCACAACCTGAGCATTAATGAGTGTCATGAGAGGGGGAGGAATCCCCCTCCTAATTATGGTTTAGTGTGTTTGACTTCTGAGAAGAATCTCAATATTTTCAGCAGTTTAAGTATATCCCAACTGCCTGCAAGTAACAAATATTCACCATAACCAAATATTCACCAAGGATAGTGTTGACCTGTGGCATTTGCCAGTTGTTTTTCAGTCTGGTTGAAGCTTAGGGATTGATTTATGATTAAATTTTAATAAAGAAAAAATATTATACATAAAATCAAAGCATGGAGGGTTTCCTTTAGCTCCTGTGCATGCACTGTGGTGATTTCTTTGGCAAGGTGCACACAAGAACCTGTTTGTTGGAACACTGTGACATTACAAACTGTTTGTGCTCAGTGCTGGGCATTGAGAACAGAGCTAAGGGCCTCTCCATAAGCAGGCAAAAGTGATGTGGATTTTATTTCCCTTTATTTCAAAACATTGATTATTTTTTTTTTCATCTTCTAGTTTTAATGTTTAGATATGTGGAGGGTTTTTTTTTGTGGTTTTTTTTTTTTTTTAGTTGTAGCTAAATAAATGACTGAGCTCAAGGGATGGTGATGCTTTTAATAATTACAAACAGCAATACTTAGGTAGAAGGCTTATTTTATAAAAATTATTGATACTTTCAGTGCTGACTTGCTGTATAAAATAAGTTACTGTATCAGAACAGATGAGAAGAGCTATTCTCCTTCTGGTTATATTTTTTCTTGTCTAAGGTGAAAATAGTGTTCAAACTGGAACTTTAATGAGTAATTGACCCTAGTCACTAATTACTAAAAATAACTTATATGACTTGAGTTATTTTGTGTGTAGAGATTCTAGTTGGTTCCACTTAAACTGGCAGATTGTGCATTTTGATCTGATTTTCTTCCATGCTTAATGCTTAAAACCTTGTGCTGGTTTAAGTTGCTTATCAAAGCAAACATCTCTGGAGCCCAAGAGTTACATAACAATGAACTGCCTTGCTCTTCCAAATTTTACTTTAACTATTCCACTTGATGAGTGGGAAGCATGTGAAAAAGTAGGAAGGGCCCACTGTAGGCTAGAGGTGTCACTCTGTTTTTAAAAATAAATTAGAATTATTCAGTTAAAGAAGTTGCCGACTTACAAATATAGTAGTGTGAGTACTTCCCAGTAGTGAGTTCCAGCTTCTTGGAGGCTTTTAGTGGGAATTCCCTCCAACAGGTCCCAGAAAATATTTGCAAAATTGCTCCTGTGAACTACAGCAACACTTTTCTCCAGCATTCTGGAGCTGGATTGATTCTAAACTAAGAGACCAGGCAGGAGTTTGCAGGGAATCTTTGTTCATGCTCACGTGAAGCAGCTCACTTGTGATGATGAGTAGTATGCACGTGAAAATAATTTTGTTTATATGGGTGGAAACTCATCACCTCCATCAAAACTTGCAGATTCTACAAACCCAACAAATTCATCTACTCTGGAAAATTTCCAGTAGTCAATGGTAACCAAACCATGATTATGGTAAAGAGTAAAAATGGTAATATAGTGATATGTTCAGAGAGTAAGGAACCAAATGGTAGGACAGCAGAGGAAATGGAAATATTTCATTTGTTCCTGACTGCTGTCATTGCAAAGCTCTGAAGTTCTCCTCCTCTTATTGATATCAAGCAATTTTACAAAAAGCAAGATATTAAGATTGGAGAACTTTATTCTCAAATAAAAACCTGGAGGTACTTGTTAATCTGGAGGAGGGGAGGAGAAGAGCAAAGCCTTCCATTGGGCTTGCAAATGGTATTTCCTGGGCAGAGCAGAAGTTGGTATTGATTCTCTTCATCTTGATGGTATTTGAATGAAATTCCTGCTGTTCTCAGGTCTGATTTTTGGAATCATCCAGTTGATATTACCTTTTCTCTCATTCACTTTTCCAGTCTTCCATCAATCTCCATAATGAAACTAGAGGCAAACTTAACCTGGATCACAGCACTCAGAGAGTCTGATGCCACAGACATCTTTAATCTATCATTGAACAGATGATAAGGGCACATGGGAAAGATTTTCATTTTATATATACGGCCGCAGATGACCAAAGTATTTCAAAGTTATCTAATATATGTGGCACTCCTTAAGCATCTAGAAGGTTCTGTACGTGCAACCAATTAATTTCTTATTTATTTTGTTCTGTTTGAAGATTGCAGAAGTCTTCAAAGGGAAATTGTACTAGGTTTATCACTTTAAGTTAGACTCTTACAATACTGAACAATTGTAATTTTTTTATAAAGTCTTGGAAAGTGTCTGTGAAGGCTGAAATCCAAAACTGGTAGCCAGGAGCTGCTTCTGTCTGTTACTGCTACAGTGGCTGCCTGGGAGATGCCCAGGAAGCCAAAGATCTTTTTTGTTTTTTTCTCTTAGACTTCGTTCTTTCACCATTTTACTTAAAAGTTTTTNATATGGATGAATATTGGTTAGTGAGGGCACATTTAAGCAGATTATCTGTTCACTGAGCACTCAAACCCTACCCTGAATGGATGTCCAGCTTGTTAAAGCTCCTTATTAAACTGTTAAAACATACATTACATAAAGTGGAACAGATTATGTAGAATCCTATTGTTGCTAAAACAATGGTGGATTAATCACATAGGAACTCAATTATATCTTGTATTTCATAGATTTCTGCCTCGTATCATCAGTTCATGAATATTTGATATGCCAAGCATGCTTCATTGAAATAACTAATTGCAAATGCAGTGATTTATTGAACAGACTTTACTGGAGTTTTAATAGAAATATCCATTCCAAAGTAATTTGAACACAGATTGTGTGTTTGCTTTTTAGAAATTCCATCCAGTATAATAAATTTGCTGCTTTAATTGCATATTAACCTTTGAGAAATCATACCTCTGGGAAAGCCTCCTACTGGAATATGCTCTTTATGAATCTGGTGGTGACAAACTTGCAGGCAACTGCTGTGACACAAAAGCATAATTTGCTGTTCTGATCATGCTGGATCCAGACCCTTCAGTCTGTAGGCATTTGTATAAGGCCTCAATTTCTTACAAAGCTGCTTCAAGACTCAGTTATGTGATAGCATTTATCATCTGTTTATGAGCAAGGGGTGGAAGGCCTTAACCTGCACCTGGGATCTAAATCTCATGGACTTTTATTGCTGGGAGCTGTCTTTTTTTCAGGCTTCTTTAAGATTTTCAGATAAAACCTCTGTTTCAAATGGACAAAAAAGGTAATGTTGCATTTGAAATGAAAAGCACATGAACATTCCTGAGCCTTGCACATGGGAAAGGAGGAAACTCTGGAGTCTTGACCAAGACTGGTACAATGTTTGGCCATGATGATGCCATGAGCAGGTTTAGGAGA
>WBNQ01015010.1:10839-23476 GCA_013401375.1 Spizella passerina
ATGCCTGAGAGAGTCTAATTGTTTATAGAAATCAGGCTGGGAACTGCTTTTGGAACTGCTTTGCAACTACCTTACTTTTCTCTCAATTGTATGCCTTCATGGCCTTTTTCTTTAAGCCATGCTTGAACTAAACTCTCCATAAAAATGGTTTTAAAAGCACCAAAGTTGTGTTGATGGTCACTTCACTGCTCCTTCAGCACCTCTGGAGACAGCAGGTGTGAGATCCCATCCCTGAGTCACCATCCCTTAACACGGCCATGTCACTCATTATTAGATTGTAATAACAGAATAATATCTTATTATTGAATTATTTATTGTTATAACAATACTGCTAAAAAGCTCCAGCAACGACACCTTCTGTCTCTGTAGAAATAATAAGGAGCAGTGGACATAAAATCTCACAGATGATCTCCCACACTCTGAAATCCATCATAACATCAAACACTTGTATTGCTGTGTTTGTGTGATAGGAAAACTGCCCTCAGCTGAGGTTCCCTTTCCCCCCTGTTTGCTCCAGGGGTTGCTGCAAACAATGGGTTCAGGGTTTGTTCATGAGCATGGCAAACAAACACTTCCATTTTCAGCTTTGCCCCCTTTAACTCCATGCAGAACTGCCTTGTTATCTCAAAAGAGAGGTTTTCACAGTCTCTATTATATATTTCAAAGGTTCTTCAATGTGTTCCATATTTTGGGGGGCCTGCATGGCTTCTTGGATCTTCTGAAAACCTGCATTTGCTTCCCTAAATTGGCATGTTGCATCAGCCCATCACAATTAATTATCACAGAATTCTGGGATGGTTTGGGCTGGGAGGGACCTCAAAGCTCATCCCATTCCTCCCCCTTCCACTGTCCCAGGCTGAAAATTTGCAGTGAAGTAGAAAACAACTGAGATTTTATGGAGAAAACACGGCTAAAACCACAGCTAATTCCATATACGGAATTCATACAGAATATTAGGACCCTGCAAAATCTTAATGATGAGTAAAAATACCATCTGAGCTGGTTGATGTTTTATGGGAGGCATTTTAAGATTGATTAATAAAATGTAGCAGTCTCTTGCTAATAAATGAGTTATTAAGGAGCAGTAAAACGTTTGATGTGGGTATCCAGAAGGAGTTTCAAGGCAGGAAAGCTGCTGGCTCAGGCATTTGGATTCCACCCTTCCTGCATGGACCAGTAAAACACAAATCCTGCAGCATTTCAAGGGGTCTGGCTCTAGGGAACACATTGCTGGATCAGGGCAATAAACCCAGTTAATGCACTGCTGATAAAAATGTTCTCTTTGAAACACCAAACAGGGTTTTTTCATTGAACAATCATTAAATATGAAATGAGTTTGTTTGCCATTGTATTAAAATAAATGAGTGGGAGCAAACAACATCTGACTGGAAATCAGTTCCAGGGAGTGGATTTGTCCTGTCCAAAGTGGGGTGAGGAAATCAGGCACATCCTGAGTGTCCATGCTTTGGGGGGAGCTGGGGGTTTTGCCTTATTTTGCTTTTTTCCCTCCCACAAACTACTCCAAAGTCCCTCTTTGAAATGATTTGACACTCCAGAAATAACAAAAACTACCAGGATTTGTGATTTACATGTTTTTAAAGGATTTTCCTTTCTGGAACCAATATTTTGAGGATTTTCTGTTGCATGTTTCTCACAGAATTGTAAAGTCACAATTATTTCACACCACAGCAGGGGCCAAGCAGTTGTTGCTGCTGTTGTTTTTTGCTCTCGTGCTTGTGAGGCTCTCTGGAGATTCCCTTTGTGGGGGATTTGTGGGATCAGTTGGATTGCTGGCTTTGAGGCACTTTTCAGCCTCACCCAGTCAAGGGAGGTGACAAAAGCTCAGCACAGGGTAAGGTCTGCTGGGTAATTGTTTAATCAATCAGATTCCCCAAATCAAAAATCAATAATGGGGATAATGTGTCTGTGTTCTTAGTGCTGGCTCCTGAAAGATTTCTGCTTTCATTTCATTACCAGCTAGATCCTTTACTTCATCACAAATCAAAAATCATTTTTCTTCCCCAAAGTCTTTGTGGCTTTCCTTTAGCTCGTGACAGCTCTGGCCTTGCTCTGGATGGGTTGAAATTGCTGGTGATGCTCAAAAATTCTGAATTTTCAGTCTTTGGCTGCTCCTGCTCCAAATCCAAACCTGGTGGTGTGCTGCCATGATGAGGCTGATGAGAGAGGATGGAAAACTGCAGCTGGAGAGGGAATGTTAGCACTTCTCATGGAAATGAGGGAAATGTTAGCATTCTTCATGGAAAGGAGGGAAATGTTAGACCTGCTCATGGAAAGGAGGGAAATGTTAACATTCTTCATGGGAAGGAGGGAAATGTTAGACCTGCTCATGGAAAGGAGAGGAGAATCCTTTCCACTTCTCATGGAAAGGAGGGAAATGTTAGCATTCTTCATGGAAAGGAGGGGAATGTTAGACCTGCTCATGGAAAGGATTTTGGGGATGCTAGCACTCCTCATGGAAAGGATTTTGGGATGCTAGCTCTCCTCATGGAAAGGATTTGGGATGTTAGCTCTCCTCATGGAAAGGATTTGGGATGCTAGCTCTCCTCATGGAAAGGATTTTGGGGATGCTGGCTCTCCTCATGGAAAGGATTTGGGATGTTAGCTCTCCTCATGGAAAGGATTTGGGATGCTAGCTCTCCTCATGGAAAGGATTTTGGGATGCTAGCTCTCATGGAAAGGATTTGGGATGCTAGCTCTCCTCATGGAAAGGAGTTTGGGGATGCTGGCTCTCCTCATGGAAAGGATTTGGGATGTTAGCTCTCCTCATGGAAAGGATTTGGGATGCTAGCTCTCCTCATGGAAAGGATTTTGGGATGCTAGCTCTCATGGAAAGGATTTGGGATGCTAGCTCTCCTCATGGAAAGGAGAGGAATGTTAGCCCTCCTCATGGAAAGAAGGTGTTTTCATCTCCTGGAGTGTCTTTAATGGCCCTTTCAAAACCACTTTGGAGAGCTTTGAGAATGCAAGGGGAACAGTTTCCTGAGCTGTAGGTAGCTGCAGGGCAGACAGCACTGTTCATGCTGTTGAAATGTATTTTTCTCTGCATTCCAGCTGTGGTGGGAAGGCTGGGGAGGGTGAGAGCTGGGCAGAGCAGGGCTGCTGGTGGAGCAGAGAGGGAGGCAAAGGCTCACTGGAGCTTTCCAGCAGCCTGAGTGCCAGGGGAGGCACAGGAGCCCATGGCAAACAATCCCAGCTCCCTGCCCGGGCTGGGACCAGGCTGCTGCAGAGGGTGAGTGCCCCTGCATCCCTGGAATGTGCAAGGCCAGGCTGGACACTGGGGCTGGAGCTCCTGGGACAGTGGCAGGTGTCCCTGCCATGGCACTGGGTGGGATTTAATGTCCCTTCCCACCCAAACCACAATTCTGTATTAAAGGATGTGTCTTCATTGTATTTTGTTTTGTCTGCTTGGCCTAAACACTGAGGGTAAAAAATGATCTCCAAGGAAAATAAGGGTCAGAATCTCCATTTTTTTCCCTGTTTAGTTTTTCCAGTATTTCACACCCATGTTAATGTGTAGGAGAAGCAGGTTTGTAGGAATTGTGACATATCCCAGTTAGCTTGGCCTCAAACAGGCAGGAACAGAGGCAGAAAATTCAGGCTTTAGAGCCAGGCCTTTGGTGCTGGAGTGTGAACTCTGGCCATGGATGAGCAAATCCAATCCTTGTGAGTGCAGGCATGCTTGTCCTGTGTCACTGGGGGCGTGGGAGGGGGGCAGCCTCTGCCAAAATAACATTTTTCCCTACTTAAGGATTGTGTCATGTTTGCACGGTTGCAGTTGTTGGTTTATTCTGCTGAGGCTGCCCTTGGTTTGTGCCACTCAGAACTATTTAGAATGTGGTTCTCTGCTGGTTTTCTCTGCTGGTTTTCTGTCTGAAGGTGGAGGATTGAGGCAGAGGGGCCATGGAGCCCAGCCTGGCCCTGGTCAGCAGCACAAGCTGGGGCAGATAAACCTCAGCCACTCCTCCCTGTTCCTGGCAGCTCTGGTGCTTTGGACACTCCTGATGGCACTGGGGAGGTCTCCTGAAAGGATCCAAATCTGGAGTCCATCCTGGGCTCCTTCCAGACTTTTGTGAGTCACAATTTAAAAGAAGGACTTTGTTGTGTAGACAAAAAAAAATTATCTTAGAGAACACAGGACATGAGCTATTACAAATACAAAGAATTAGTTCTGTTCTGTGCAGGGCCTTGGGGTGTTACTGCACTGCTCTGGTCTCCTTAGGAACAGTGGTGAGGCAATGTTTTCCTGCTCTGCCACTGTCATTTTTCATGCATGGATTTCATATTTCTCGCAGATTGCCTGCTATGCTCCTTAAATAAATGTACTGTAATCTGTGTTAAGTTACATCTGAATTTGCCTGGAATTGGTGTTCTGAGAAAAATATTTTTGCCCCCTTTGGCACAGCTGATTGGCCAAATTCAGGGCCCATACAAGGGGTAGTTATTGAGTAATTTTTAAATAATTGCTACAAGTTCCTGTTTCCCAGAATCCAAGGGAAATCCCTGGCCTGCCTTGGCCTGGGGTCTGTGTGCTCTCTGCTCCAATTCCTGCTCCATCTCCAGCCCCAGGGAAACTTCAGGGAAATAATCTTCTTTTTTGTGCACATGTATAGAACACTGAGCTTTTATTTAGATTACCCCCAAATTGTCAGCAATTATATTGGATTGGATTTTGTAGGTTTTGCAGGAAAAGCAGAAAATTACCCAGCTCTACCACGTGTGCCTCTGCCCCAGCCTCGCTGGGAATCTGTTAGGAATTAGCTGTGGAGCTGATGGCTTGCAGAGTGGCTGCTTCCCCAATGTGCTGCTGGTTATTATTTTTATTTTTCACAGAAAGCTTTAGCAGCTGTTGCTGTTTCCAGGCAGGAGCTGGGGCACCGTGCCCTGGGGTGCAAACTGGGTGGCTCAGTTCCTGCAAGGCAGCTGTGGGCAGGCTCTGCTGCTGTGTCTCACTCCCCAGGGGCTGCAGTGGTGCAATTGCCCAGGGAGGAGGAAGCAGCCCCAGTTTGCTGCGTTTCTGTTCCTGTGGCTCAGAGCTCCTCGTGCCTGCTCCGGCCGTGTCCCCCAGCCCCTGTCCTTGTCACAGCTCACAGGGGTTACTGGCAGGCCTGTGACTGTGCTGGGAGCCATTCTGAGTCACAGCAATGAGTAAAACTCAACAGGAATAGTGAAACTGAGGTGGCTCTGGCCTGCTGAGCCTCTGAGCCGTGGTGGTGTTGCACCCTGAGCCCAGTATCGCTATTGCAGCTCTTTCTGTTGGCTTTGCTTGTTTTGCAATTGGCTTTATTTTCGTTACCAGAGAACATTTTTACATAAGGGTTTGAATACACTTTCCTCTATTCAGCAGGTTTGCAGCACAGGTTTCCCTTTGTATTGCCATTCTCCTTATGAGTTGCCTCATTTTTACCATGAAATCTGCCTCCATGGGTGTGGGACTCTCTGCTCACCAGCTCCCTTTGGCTTTGGTGGGAATTCTCTCTAGAGAAGATTGCAGAAACTATTTGTGTAATTAAATCCATCTCTTCCCTCATGAAGAACTCCTGTCCATGCTCAGGGAGCATGAAAACTTCTGGGAACAAATGGAGTGAAAGAGGAAACAGCTTTGAGAGAGACCACCCAAAGCACAGAACAAACCCAGCACCATCCCTCTCCTTTTCCTTTATTCCAGAATTGTGTCCACACTCCCACACTGAGAGAGAAGAAAAAAGACCACAGTTATTAATCATTGGCAGAAATCTTTTAAAATAACAATTTTAAAAAAGCTCAGAAAGAGTTGTTTGGGAAAATCTTCTCCACAGCAGCCTGTGAGGATGGGCAGGGGCTTCTGCTCCTTCTGGTGTCCACCCACACCAACGTGGGCCTCATCTGTTTGCACAGGGTCACGTTCCTGCTGCTCCCAGGCTGTGCTCACATCTGCTGGGCAGCTGCAGCCTCAGCTTCTCCCTTCCTGCAGGAATTGTGGCAGGCTGTGCCAGGGAATGGAGCTGGCAAAGGGCAGGGCTGGGGAATGCCAAGCCCGGGCACCACAGGCACTGGGGTGTGCAGAGGGAGCTGGGCCAGGGAGAAAGGAAAGTGCCACCATTGGCACAGCCTGGGGCTCTGCTCACCTCAGCCCCTGAGCGCTGTGCCACAGGTGCATTAACAAAAATGATTGGTTTGCTTGTTGTTTGGTTTGTTTGCTGTTTGGTTTGTTGTTTGGTTTGTTTGTTGTTTGGTTTGTTTGCTGTTTGGTTTGTTGTTTGGTTTGTTTGTTGTTTGGTTTGTTTGCTGTTTAGTTTGTTTGCTGTTTGGTTTGTTTGCTGTTTGATTTGTTTTGGCACCCACAGCAGGCAGTGGAGAAGCTGCTTCTACAATTCCATGATTTTTCCAAGAGTTCAGACAAGTCCAAGAAATTTTACTTTTCTCTTCAAAAAGCTCTTTATAAATGCTGATAGTTTGATAGATCCAACAGGTCCTGTGTGTTTTACCCTGTATAATTCTCTCCCTGATGGTTTTTTTTTTGTTGTATTCTTATGAACAATTTTCCTTTTCCCTTCACTGAAAAGAGGGAACTCCTCCACTTGTAGGATTTATCAGGATAGGGTGTGGCTGGCAGGAAATCCCACCCTGGGCTCATCCATCATCATTGCTGGAAGTGACTGACAGAGACACGTGGGAAAAGTTGCAGAAATTCAGGGAATTGGGGTGAAATGATAAATTTAAGAACAGGAATGACAGATTTGGCTTCTGGGAAGATCCATCAGGGAGCTTTGAAGGACTGGCTTGGGAGCTGTTCCCTTCAGAGACAAGGTCACCTCACTGTGTTTGCTGCTGCTTTCTGAGGAATAATCTTGTTTTTTCTTTCACTTCCAGACCCGTTGCAATGATTTCTCATTGGATTTTTTCCCATGTATTTTTTGGTGCTGTCCTTTTGGTAGAAACTTTAATTTCAAATCATTCCTAGGTTTCCTGGCAAGGCAGCTTTTGTTCATGAGGATATTTAGAGATGCCCAGGTTGCTGTGGCTGCCCCATCCCTGAGGTGCTCCAGGATGGGGCTGGGAGCAGCCTGGGACAGTGGAAGGGACTGGGGCTGGAGCAGCTTTGAGTCCCTCCCAATTCCATGATTCTGTGACATGTTCATGGAGATGAAAATCTGATTAAGCCGTGTGCTGCTGCTTCAGTTTAAGGGCTTCACATCTGCAAGTTATGGCTGTTGTCAGGGTTTAAAAGCATGGAAATGATGATATAAGGCACACAAAAAAAGATGAGATAATTTAACTAAAAAACCAGGGATTGTACTGGGAAAAAGGCAGTGGCTGATTGGAGCTGAGGTGATGTGTTCTGAAGGATAATGCACAGAGGATAAGACAAGTACAACACCTTTTAATTACTGCCAGGGTTTCAGATGAAGTGAGTTCCAGGTGAGTTTTGGTGCCACCTTCCTGCATCTGTTTGCTCTCAGCTTTATGTACAAACAATCTGATTTAAAGCAAACAATCTGATTTAAAGCATTTCGTGTTTCCTGCCCAGCCTGGCCTGCTGGTGGGATAAAAAGCCCCAAACACACAAACAAACCCCAGCTTTTTGCTGTAAAGTGACTCTGCTCGTGTGCCCTGCTCTGCCTGAGGTGGGAGTGAGGAGCTGCAGGTCCCACCTGGAAACAAACCCCTCAAGTGGATTAATTTACCATTAACAGAGACACAACCTCGTGTGTTTGCTTTCAGATTTAACAAACCAGGTGGAGACAGCTGGCCTGCAGCTGCAGAAGGTGACAGCAGAGATGGAGCACTACAAGAAGCTGCTGCTGTAAGATTCCCATTCCTTCATTGCTTCCCACTGCACACAAAACACATCAACCCCTTTTTTCTTCCAGCAAGTGCTGCTTGTCAGAAAGCTCTGAGAAGGTTTTGACCAGCAGAGGAAATATTTTATCTTCCTGTGCTTGTTTCTAAGCACCTGCCTGAGCTGTGGGAGCAGGGATTGCTGGAGCTGCAGAGGGATAAGGAGCCTGAGGCAGTGCCTCACCTCACACACAGGTGTACGAGGCTTTTTGGGAAATCCACATAAATTCAGGATAAAAATGTGTGCATACACATTTTTCTGTAGGAAGGGAGGAAAATATGGTGATGGAGCACTGCCAGAGGGCAGGGTTGGGTGGGATCTGAGGAAGGAATTGTTCCCTGGCAGGGTGGGCAGGCCTGGCACAGGTTTTCCAGGGAATTTGTGGCTGCCCCTGGGTCCCTGGCAGTGCCCAGGCCAGGCTGGATGGGCTTGGAACCACCTGGTCTGTGGAAAGTGTGGGTGGAACGAGATGGGCTTTGGGGTCCCTGCCTACCCAAACCATTGCAGGATTTTCTCCCAGCACCCAGAACACTCCCACAGCAGGAGCCTGACACCCCAACAGCACAAAACATGACAGATTCCACAGCTGAGAGCTGGAAACCTCCGTGGGCACTGGAGCAGCTCGGGGACATCACCTCCAGGGGAATCCAAAGGGCCCAGGTTGTGTTTGTGGGGCTCAGGAGTGGCAGTGCCAGGCCCGTGGGCACCCAGGTGCCGTCTGTGCCCCTGATTCCCTGAACCTGAGCACAGGGTTTGTGCTGTTCTGCTCTGCACCTCCTGTTTCAGTTCCCTCACTCAGGGGTCTGACCGCGACCGAGCTGCAAATATTTGGGATGCTTAGCAACAAAGTCCTGCAGTGATAATGTAAGGATTGAGTGGGAAACAAAGATGTCATGAACACAGTTAAATAAACACTGAGGGCTTTCCAAGTGTAAATTAACATTTCAGCGTAATATGGGCACAGTTTAATAAAACAACATATTCTATATCTGTTTAAATGTAAATATGAACCTTAACCATGGTTATTAATTGGTGCAATGGTGACATAATGACACGAAACCTGCAAAGTTTCCAGCCCTTTTACCTACAAAATTGGGATTTGTTCCATTTTATTCATTTATTACTCAAAATTGTCATCAGTGTTGCAAGATCTCACTTCTTGTTTGCAACATTTGTGATCCGGGTCAGGCTGAGGTGGCACTGGGAGTGTAACTTCCAATTATTAACAACCATTGCTGGAGCTGACAGGGCTTTCTGTTCATGCCTTTTATCTGAAATGGAAAATGCAAGCAGGAAAACACACCCAGAAGTGATATCCAGGCTGCTGCAGGAGTAAGCTCATTTCTTTGGATAATATCCTTTTTTCCAATGTTTGTTTAGGGTGAAGTCAACAGAACTTGATGTCTGTCAAAATGAACTGAAAAAGATCAAATATGAGAATGGAATTGCTGAGTCCAGGTAAATGCTGAAATGATGTTTCATATTTTTGAGCAATGACAGCAAATATTTTATTATTTTAATGCAGTTTTAAGCAATACATTTAAATATTTTTCTGTCAAGTCAGTGGATTTAACTTCATAAAGAACACATGGAGTTTTGACCAATATTTTATTTTCCAGGCATTATTATTTCTGTCTATAAATAAGAATATAGTAACTACAATGCTGCTATTTCTTTATTTCATCTGTAGACTTACAAAAGAGCTGAAGGAAAAGGAGGAATCCCTTCTCGTTTGCCAACAAGTCTGCAAACATTTGCAGGAGGAGGTGGCTGAGAAAGAGAGGAGAGAAGAAGATCTGAAAAGAAGAACTGGGAGATCAGAGAGTGAGCTGGAAACCCTGAAAGCTCTGCTGGGCCAAACAGAGCAGGAGGTGCTGATGCTGAAACAGGAAAGGTAAAGGCAGCTGAGCTGGCCTCATGTGCTCCTGGAAATTCTGGAGATTTTGGAGATCATTGAATTGTTTAATTGTTATGGGATAGACAAAACTTGGATGAAGAGGAGAGAAGAAAAAGTACTATTAAAAATATGAGTTGAGAAGTTCTGCTTGGACTGCAGGGCTTCAGCTGGAGTTTAATCTGAGCCCCAAACCCCCATTTTTGCTGCAGTTCTTTGTGCTCAAGGTGCAGGGAATATTCAAACCCCTGAAATGCAGAGCAGTTGGTGCCTCCTGGCACTTCTAAATGCTGAAATCAAGCCTGTGGCTGTCAGAGTGAAACTGGAGATGGAGATTCTGCTGCAGGTAATTAAATAAATACGGATTCAGGTTGCTGAGTCCAAAGCAAAGGCACTCAGCTCGATCACTCCAGGGAAAGCAGAAGGCCAGTGCTTTATTCTGCACATCCCAGTGCTTTATTCTGCACATCCCAGTGCTTTATTCTGCACATCCCAGAGCAATGCCAGGGACAATGGCAGCTTTGTGCACAGGCTGGACTGGAGGGAAGCTGCTCTCACACCTCCCTGAGCACCAGATCCTGGCCAGGAGCCTGGCTGAGGGAATACTGAGGCATTTTTGGGGTGGACAAGTTGTTAACAACATCAGTGGCAGGAATTTCACCTCTCCAGGAGCCCTGCCCTGCAAGCCCCACGTAACAAACTGTGCCTTGAACGACAGAAAGCACTCAGTGCTGCTCATTCCAAAGCCATTACCATTTTTAAATTAATGAGCCTGATATTCCAAGTTATGGGAGGAGTATTATAAGTTTCTCAGTGTTCTTTGAAATTTGTCTTGAAAATATCAAAGAAGTATTAAAATGCCATTTGAAGTGGAAGATCAAGCACTGTATTTTCTTTAAAACATTAAATTCAGGAGGCAAGTGAGGGTGTGGTGGGGCTTCCAGGTGGTGATTCCTGGGGCAAGGACGAGCAGGACTTCATTGCAAGGCCAGGGGATCCCAGCAGTGTGGGCAGAGCCCAGGGTAACATGGAATTTGTGTTTTTAGGGAGCTGCTGAAGAGCAGGACGGAGCAGCTGCAGGAGACACTGAGGCAGAAGGTGCAGAGTGAGGACTCCTGGAGGGACAAGGTGACTCTGGGGGGCTCAGTCCCACAAAGGGCACAGGAAAAGGAAAGCAGGGAATGATCTCCCCCAGTGCCGTGTGTGGTGGGGTCATGGAATCACACACAGCCTGGTTTGGAAGTGAATCAGCCAAAAATTCTGTCAGGAACACACAAATGGTGTTTGCCTTTGGCCTCTGGGGCCTCAACCCCCTGAATGCCAGGGAAGGGTTTGTCTGGGGAGCCTCCTGTTTCCAAAAGCACATTTATAAATGCTGAAGCTCATGGAATGCCAGGATGCCAGCCTGGCTTGGCTTGGAATGACCTCACAGCCCCTCCAGTGCCACCCCAGCCATGGCAGGGGCAGCTGCCCCTGTCCCAGGTGCCCAAACCCTGCCCAGCCTGGCCTGGGCACTGCCAGGATCCAGGGGCAGCCACAGCTTGCCCAAAATATCCTTTATCCAAGGAGTTCTCCTGGCAGCCTCTTCCAGTGGGATTTGGGGAGCTGCTTCCCATCAACAGCTGTCACCATGTCACCTGTGTTTTCATCTGCAGCTTTCTCCATGAGCACCAAAAACCCTGAACTGAATAAGAAATAAAAATATATTCATCTATTAAAAAGAATAATAAATAAAATATGTTTATGTATTAAAAAGAATAAAAATATATATTTAAAAGAATAAGAAACTAAAATAAATGCATGTATCAGTGAAGGAAAATTTAAAAGCAGAGTTGAACAATAATTGTGACTTGTCTGATTTAAGCCTCACATAATTGGTGACTGCAATTACTGTATTTTTTGTTTCAGTGTCTGAAAGCTTTATTTAGTCCCAGGAAAACTTGGGGACTGGTAGCAATTAGGATCAGTTCCATTTCTTTGGAAACCCCTTCCAATTACAGGATATAATTTGGGAAGGGGATCAGGCTCCATAATCAGAGGTTTTCAGCCTGACATGAGAACAAAATAAAGATTGGTGGGAGGGAGAGGGAGCAATTTCAGCTTTGGTGTCACAGCCAGTAAAATGCAGCCACAGCAAGGCCCCAAAACTCGGCTCAGCAGCCAAAAAAATCAGCAAAGTGACAAAGTGACAACGTTGCCTTTGGTTGGTGCCACTGCAGAACACCAGAAAGTCAAGTTTTCTGTTTAAAATACGTGTAAACCTGAAATTATTTCAGTGGAACAAAAAAAAAAGTCACTTTCAGGGAGTAATTTAAAAAACAACTCCATTGGAACACAGGATATTTATGGAATGCCAGGATTGCTGAGTTTCCTCTGAGTGCCCAAACACCACCCTGTCCCCAGAGCCCCCAGTGCCACACCCAGGCATTCCCTGGCACCTCCAGGTGTGCCCCTGTCCTTCCCCGAGCCCCCTCTCCATGCAGAAATCCCTCCTGGACAGAGGGCTGCACACTTCCATCTGCTGGGCTTTTAAATATTAATTAACCAGGGCGTGTGAGTGAGTTTAAATCCATTGGTGGCCAGTGTGCTCTCTTGGAACATCAGCCTCCACTTTATTTCTGTTCTGGATCTCAGCTTTATTAATTTCAATTATTAAATGGGAAATGTTTTGTATGAATGGGCTCAGGTTTTTAGATTGCCTTTAATTGTTTAGTCTACGGAGTCAAGGAGCCTCCAACAAGTGAACAGGATCTGTAATAATAGGTGGAGTTAATAAATCTGGGGGTTTATGTTCAGAATCCCAACTCCCATCTAAGAACATAGAAATATCAATAATAATATAATATAATATAATATAATATAATATAATATAATATAATATAATACAATACAACACAATATAA
>WBNQ01015015.1:0-12828 GCA_013401375.1 Spizella passerina
TGCCAGGTCAGCTGTGTAAGATGCACTAGGAAGTAACAGGTATTGCTGTGAATCCCTGGAGACTGAGCAGAAAACTGAACCCAGAGGTCTCATTAGAGTTCAGAATTCAACCACACATTTTACAAGAAAATCAGGCTCCGCTAAACACATGTGAAAATAAAGCTGCAGATGTGTGCAAAACTTTCAGGTGAGAGGAGGGCTGTTGTTCCAACCATGTACAGGAATGACTAACCTGGTTTTCTTTGCTCTGTCATCTTTCCCATAGAATTGCTTATGTAGCTGTTATCTCCCAACTTCTTCTGGGGAAAAAAAGTATATTTATTGACACAGGGACCACCTTTACCACACGTTTGCACTGTACTTCACAGTTCATAATACACTCTGCCTGTGCTGTACAGGATCACCCTTAATTCCACATCATGTTAGCAGAGTATTCAGCTAACTCTGAGGGCCTTTGCACCTCGAGAACAGATGCAGCCAGTGATTTTTATCTACACCTCAGGTATAACCATGGCCTCGAGCCAATGTACACACTAAATACATAAAAATTAATGTGGACTTGATCCTGGTGTTGGCAGCAAAGAGGCAACTCCTCTTGGCTCTTATTTGGAAACGTTCAGCTAGGCATCAATGTATGCTCCAATGTAAGCTTCCCAGAGTTACTGTAAGAATTCTGTTAACCACAAGCAGGTCTGGCTCCCTACTCACAGCTCCTCCTGGTCTTGCAACCTACAGGCAGAACCATTTATTGGATTTATACATGACAGTGCTGGGTTGTGAACTCCTAAAGGCATGGACTGTGAGCTGTTTGTGGTCCCCTCACCTACAACAGACTGCTCATAAGCATTTATGTGCAACCCCTAGATTTCACTGGAGTTTTACACGGGGCCATTTCGCCCTACTGATTTGCTTGACTCATTCTGTGACCTCTTTTTAGAATGGAACAGAAACTAGGGATGTGATCCAGCTGCCTAAGCCTGTGTGTTTTATCACATGAGCTGTTAGATGTTGTTCAAAACAGGAGCAATAAAGACATGGACTCCAAGGGACACCTGGACAATTTCCTGAAGAGACATTTGTTTAGTTTGTGGAGTCCCCAGGATGAGGNACATGTTTGGATAAACCATCTCCAGACCAATTCCAGAGCAGCAAACACAGGAGGAGTTGAGGTTTCTCAGCTTCCCAAGAGAAAATGCTGAGCAAAGAGGATTTTTCAGAAAATATGACAGTGACAGACAACAGGTGAACAGGCAGGATCCCTGGAGCACCACAGATAACATCAGCTTCCTGTGAGTAGCCAGCTGACCAAGCCAAGATCCTAATTGCTTAGTGGCGCCAGTAGAGCTCACCAGGTGACTGAAAAGGTGTGCACTTTATGGAGAGCTGCTCCATAATATTCATAGCTCCTGGTCAATGTGTACTAGATCACCAGTGGTGAGAGGGAAGTGTCTAAAACCTACAGTCAGACATCAAAATTGAGTATCTTGGTCTGTGAATGGGACCTGTTTCCTGAAGTTTCTTCTCTTCATAATCCACACCTACATTAAATGAACACCTCACATCCTACAGGAATGAAGTGAATGATGCAGTATAACACCAACCATGTACTTTCTTCATGATTTCCAAGTGTAAAGCATCACTTCTAAAGACCTGGCTAAAATATTTTGAGAGCTCTTGGATTTATGTTGTGGATAAGGACATCTCTCAACCCCAGTGTTTAGACTACATTTTTCATCTAGGCCAGGTGCAATTTTGTCCTGATTTTGAGGCACATTCAGATGTCCTCTGGTAGATCTAGCAAATACACTGAAGCTGTCTAGCAAATACCTTGAGCTGCGTGTGACTGCCCATGACCTATGTTCATCATTTCTGTAGCTGAGATGTGGTAAAAGATCAGGTAGGAGCAAAACAGACCAAGTGGCTTTGAGGGTTGTAATAAGCAGTGTAAGTGATGTTTGTGTGGCATTTACTGATGTGGGAAGGATAGCCAGCTTGATGAGAGAGTTCATAAAGAACAGAAAGAGGCAGTGGCATCCTAAACTACCACTGCAGCATCCAAAAAGGCAGGACTGATTATAGTCTGTAGTTCTGTCCAGATCGGGGCATGACCCAGATCTTCACTGTAAGTTTGTTAACACAAATTGGCCTCTTACCAATGCCATGAACTGCCTTTGGAGTGACTGAAAGACTGGGCCATCTAGACTGGTGCTCTGTTACAGTTTTCCTCTGCTAACCCAAAGACTTCAGTACTTGCTCCCCTTTTCCTGGCACTGCTTCCTTCTGCCCATGCTTCACTCACTCATTTTCTCATGCACCTACTTGAGTGGATGGATTATGAGTGAGAGGAAGGAACATGTCCAGGTTAAAAGCAGAACATTTATTTATCAATTTATTTATTATTCAGAGACAACAGATAAAGGTATGGCAGAGGGCTGGGAGCAAATCATGAACTGGGAAAGAGGAAAGAAGCAGTATTTGTTCAATACCCATTGAACCACAGCTGTCATGCTCACAGGCTGCTCTCCATGAAGCTGAAAGCTACAGCAGCCAGTCTCTGAATTTGTGTGGCTCATTTCATGATTTAAACTCTGGGTTTTCACATCTCTCTGCACTTGCCAAAAAAAAAGGAAGGCTGTAAACAGGCTGGAAAAGCCCTGCACACTACAGGGTTTACAATTTGTAATCGCTCTGGTATGTTTGGGTTCAGAGATTAATTTTACAAAGCCAACTGGAGCACGTTTTGTGTGTTTGTGCTTACTACTCCCCTGGCATGCATTTTCCCCTGCAGCAAGTGCCTGAAGTAAAGTAATGCATCTCTAATCCTACCTGTGATTTCTGCCCTCTTTGTTTGTGTCACACAGAGGCTTTGTGCTGGCTGCAGGAGTCTCCTCCTGTGGTTTCACTGGGGTCCCCTTCTTTCAGCTTTTTGCTGAGACTCAGCACTCTGGGGGTGTGTAAAGCCCGAGCCACGAGCTGACTCCTGACTCAGCATTCTGGCTGGGTGGACACTGGGCTTTGTGGTCACCCACCCTGTCCTGGTGACTCAGAGATAAAAATTCATTCCCTGCCTTAACTCCGGTGGTTGCAGCCTGCCAAGCTCCGGCCTGGAGCATGCTGTAAATCTCAGAGAGCAGACCATAAACAAAAACATGCAGCCCAGTACCAGTCCAAGCAGAGCTCCTAATATTATACTGCTCTTTCTCAGAGTATGGGGAATGTATGAGTAAGAAAAGCAGCTTACATCTATCATACTATGCATTTCTCAGCTAGAAATCTTTTTTTCCTATAGTAGCCACCACCACAGCCATAAAGTACTCATAGAGGTTCAGTTGGATATTAGGAAAAATGTCTTCACCTAAAGGGTTGTCTAACACTCGAACAGTCTCCCCAGAGAAGTGGTTGAGTCGTCATCCCTGGAGTTATTTAGAAGATGTGCAGTCATGGCACTTGGGGACGTGGTTTAGAGGTGGACTTGGCAGTTCTGGGTTAACAGTTGGACCCAATGACCTTAGAGGTCTGTTCCAACCTAAATAATTCTATGATTCTCCTGCACAGCAAACTGCATTTGCAGGGCAATGCTGCCACTGGGCTTTGACAATGATTCTGGTCTCCCATCTGCAGCTGGGAAAACATCTCTAAGCACAGAAGCAAACTTGCTGTCTTTTCATTTGGAAAAGTCTTGGTTGATTTATTTTCACTATAATGAGACTTTTTTTGATTACTAATAGAAAAATAGCATTTGTCAGCTGTGCTGAGGATCTCATTGTATTAGGAAATATCTGTATAGTGGAAATAAGAGCCCAATATGCCAAGTACTCTCTGAGTCAAAGTTCAGGAGCCTTGACTATCTAAATATAAAAACAGACAACTTAAAGGAAAAGGATATTGCAAAATAAAATAGCAATGAGAAAAAAGTAAAGCAGCAACTACACACTCCCACAACCTAAATTCTGAGTTACTGTAAAAAAAATTTGTCTGATCCACAGATTATTCACAAAGCAGTGAATGAGGTGGCTCCAAGGAGAATTGCCTGTGTCACCACAATTTGTTTGAAAGCAGAGCAGCTCTGCTCTCTCTCACACTAAAAATTATTTATTCACTCAGTATGTGGGTTTGGGGAACTAATGCAGTTTGTAAATTGGACTTTGTTCATTCAAGAAATAGTAATAAATTTGGAGATGCTGAAAGCAAGTACTCTATTAAGTGCTAGACACAAAAAGAAAATTCAGCAACTTGAGGAAGGAGGAGAGATTTTATCCCCATGTAGGTGAGTGCAATAGTGCAGTAGTCAGGATGCTCACCTAAAATTGTAGGACATTTTACCTTGGATGAGAACAAAACCCAGATTCCTGGCTCCTGTGTACATATTTAATCATCAGCTTATAGGTATCTTCAGGCTCTGGTCCAGTGATGAAGAAATCCAGCTGCATTTGTAGGGACCTCTGTGAGATCTCGGTCCAGTCTGCTTTGCAGCCCATGGATTCAGACTGATGCCTCTCTGGATGCTGTCTTTAACTTTAAAAAAGTGAAAAGCATGTACAACAAATGGATGTATTTTCTGTGCCTTGGTCAAGCTGATGGGTTGCCTTGAGTTCCCAGCAGGCCTTCAGAATTTAAATTAGTTGCAGGTGGTGACAATAGGCAGATTTGCTTTCGCTATGGTCTGGCTCCATCGAGTTTTTGGCTTACTTCTCCAAGGCTGTGGAATCAGGCATTTTCTCTCAGCTGCCCACTATTTTCTGAACTCCACCCAGCCCTGGCCATCCCTGGCCATTCTCTTGTACACAATGCTCACTGGAGGGTGATCTTTTAGAGATTCTTTAGAAAATAGTTGGAGTCAACATTATTTCTGTGTTCTAGGAGATACAGAAAGAGACACTGAGACACTACCAAACCCTTCCACAAAATGCCAGCAGAGAGTCCCTCACCACCTCAGTATTTCCATGCACAACACTAAAAACTGTGCTCATAACAAGGCTGCTGCCTTGTTTTTCTCCTTTCTCATTTGCTTTCCACTACAAACACGATGAGGTCAGTGCCTGGTTTTGCGGATCACGGCGGGTTCCCTCCCTTCCATCCTGTCCTGGATTCCTCAGGGCTGTAGGAGCACATCTGGCCCCTGAGCCCTCCAGTGCCAACCCTTCCCTGTCATTCAGCCATCCCCAGTGGGCACACATCCCTCAGTGCCTGTGGTCAGCCCTCACAGTGCTGTGGGCTCACCCTGTGATGCAGCTGAACCAAGGCCCTCTGAGCGCTCTATGGGCCTGGACAGATCCAAGATGGAAAGTTAAATGAGCCTTAATAATGGCAAATTATCGATGGATCACTCAGTTTGGCTGCAGCCAGAAATTTCAGGGTTCCCACGACCCTCCCTAGTGCACTCACAATGCTGGCACTTTAAAATGTCACAGCTGACAAGCAGAAAGCAAGGGGTTTAGGCATGCTGGGCTCGTTCCCTATATTTTCATTTGAGAGTGCCAATCACTGTGGTATCTAAGTACTGGTTGTCCTCTGAACAGCCTGTGTCACGTAAAAAGGGATCCAACAGCTTTCTAAAAGCTGCCTGGCCTCCCAAGTTCAACAGGTTCCCCCTGCAGATGAGGTGAGGAGAAAAATATGTCCAGAGGGAAAATTTTCACACTTGCCTCTTTTTGCCTCTGTCTTTCAGTGGAAGTCAGGGAAGGTACAAGGCTGATGAGAGCTGCTGTTCATAGACAGCTTTGGCTGGAAGGGTTTCAGGCTGCTGAATGAAGATAGGAGGAAAAATCAGCCTGCAAGGTACATGTAGCACAAACAGTAAAAGAGCCCTTTTCCTTTGGTATTTTGCTGTTTTGAGATCTGGTATCATAAGGTGCTGTGAAGGGGGACATCTCTGACAGTATGTATTTCACAGATCAGAAATAGCATGTGTGAGATCTAACAGCCAGAAGCAAATTCAGACTAGAAATTCACATTTTAACAATATAAATAATTCATCATTGCAAAAGTTTGATGAAAGATGTGGCAAATTATCCAACATGTGCAATCTTCAAAGTGAAAAAAATGCAAGTGATATTCATGCTGTAACTAATACAGGAATTACAACATGGATGTGACTGGGAGAGGTTCACTGCTCTATACAATGCAGAGAATTACATTTGAAAAAACAATGTTTCTTTCTAACCCATTTTACAAGATTCCTGAAGTGTACAGTGCCCAAAGATGGCAGCCAGAGTGGGGATACACAGATAATTCAAAGAATTAGGAATCTAATATACTTGGTTTTCTATCAAGCTGTGCATTTATGGCATTGTGTGTTTTGTTGTTGATCTTTTCCTTCACAGTTTTGCAGTCATTCTAACAGCAAGAAAAATCATTATTGTAGCAGAAAAAGCTACAAAAGCATTATTATTACAGAAAAGCTCACTCAGGTTACAGGCTGAGTGGAACCAGCGAATTTTCTGCCCTTTTCTGCTTTTGTTAACCCCCAACAAGTCTGATCCTGTTGGGAAATCCAGCTGCAGTGATAGCTGCAATGCAAATCAGTGCTACACTTGATGGCCTTGAAACAGAGATAGTTGAAAAATGTTTAGTAGTGACTGAAAGACAGGGGAGTCCTCAATTCTGAATGGAATCCCACTGAAATTGCAAAGATTTACATGCACACACAGTACAGGTTCCTCCCCAGACTTGAAAGGGATGCAAACCCCTGTCTAGCTGCTGTTTTACCTAAACCCATCTCCAGCAATCCAGAGGGAAAAATCCACAAACCTTGTAGTGGACTCTGGGTTTTCCCTTGTAGCTGATGATGTTATTCCCTTATCCTGATGCCTGTGCTCACTGTCTGAAGTTGCCTATGCCTAAATATCCCCCAGATGGTGTGTCCCAGTCCCCAGAGTCCCTGGAGTCCCTCTGCCTCTGGTGTTCCCCATGGCAGACCCAGAGACACAACACTTCCAGCAACCCAAAGTCCTGGATCTATTCCCTGGTAAAGACATCCATGCCTGCAGCTCTGTCAGCCACTGGATGCAGGGGATGGCAAGAAGTCAACACTCTGCGTTTGGTGGAAGATGTTCAACAAATGTTGTGACCAGAGGATTTCAGATTTAGCTTTCTAAAGGAACAGAGCTGTACCACAACATTTACAAACAGCTCCAGTTACAACTGCGTAACACCAGCCAGCATTCAGAAGCTGTGCCAGGAAGCTCTCCACGTTGCTACACTCCCTCATTAATAGCATTCTGCCAAGCTGCCCTCTGGGACAAAATTATTGTAGAGTGGTTAAATGTCTGCTTGTGGAGGAAAGCTTTATTTTACCGTTTAACCGCAGTCTGACTCGAATTCCAGCGCACAAACCAGGAGGTACCTGGGATGCATTATAGCTGCATCTGGCTAGATTTTCTGGCCCTACAAAAGACCACAGACATGAGTGAGATTGATTTATTGATCTCCTCTCCCTCCCACAGCTTACACAAGCAGTGGCAACAAGCTACTCCCACACACACACCTGCATCTTGATTTACCACATAAATGTTACAACAAGCAGCACTGAGATCACAACCACCTTTTCTTTAGCCTTCCAAAACTCCTAACGAAAACAGCTTTATCAAGACAAGATATTTCTCTGATAAGAAACCCCTTATATAAAGTATATCTGTTGAAGTAGAATAGGGAATATCTAAGAGAAGACCATTGTTTTATATGCTGAGAGTGGGAGAGCAGCCTCAGTATGTCCCACTGCTGACCTCTTTTGTGCAATGATCTCCTTTTGTAAAGTAGGTCTGCAACTGCTTTATATTTTTCTGTCTCAATATTCAGTAGTTATTACTGTGAGAAGGGAAAAATAAACAAAGCCCAAACTGACACAGTGCAACACCAGCCAGAGAAGAGTTTCTCCTAATGGCACAAACCAGAATGAGCAATAAAGACCAGGCTGTCTGCATCCAATACAGATCCCATGTGTGTTTTAATAACAAAGGATAAAAATCACTGGGTTTCCCTCCTGTATTGAAATACTAGATTATAAAAAATAATGACTAGAGCAACAAGATATAGCCAGGGGGAAGTTCTAGGAGAGGTTTCTGTTGAAACGAGACAGACATCATACAATGAGACAGAGTCCTTGTCTGAACCTTTTAAAAGATGATTTTAATCTTGTTCATACACTCAAACTACTGAGCAAAGGAATTGTACTAGTTAAAAACTACTATCCTTTGGTGTTTGGCTGTTCTACAAATGTAGCAACGTTTTTAAGCCAGAAAAATCTCATGACATATGCTCAGTGAATTCCAGTTCTTTGTGTTTTTCATTTCAATTATGTGAAAGCAAGGAGCACCTTGCTTATGAGGAAAGGCTGAGNGAACATCAGGAAACATTTCTATTCATGGTAAGGGTAATCAAGCATTGAAATAGGTTGCCCAGGGAGCTTGTAGAATATCCATCCTTCGAGATATTACAAAAAACTGTCCTGGGCAACTGCTTGAACAGAAGTGGGTAGAGAAGATGAACTCAGAAGTCCCTTCCAACCTCACCCATCCTGCAGTTCTGTGATCTATCATTCTGTGAAGCTGGTTGCAATGCATCAGGGAGTTTTCTTCATGATTCTGGTGCTACAGAAGGGGAGACTAAAGATGTATCTGCACTGGTAAACTGCTTCATGCCTTCCACTCTGAATCACTGTTGTCTTAGCACCCACACACACCACAAGTTTATCCAAATGGTATTGGAGCAAATGTGGTTTTCTTAGAAAATGAGAGAAGATATACATGATTGGCCTATGCCAGGCTCTTCCCTTTCTGGTTCTTCTTTTTTTAGATCTGGTAAGCTTAGCTACTGGACTAGATGCTTCTATGGCTTCTTGGGCAGTTTTTCCTCTTTTCCTCCTGGCTGCAGTAGCTGCAGCAGCTTTGTCCTCGGTTTCATCTTCTGAACAACTAACTGTATCTGAGCCATCCTGCTCGCTTTGTTTTGCGGAGAAAAGAAGAAACCTAACAACTTTATAAAAGTTGTAAAGCCCGGTATGCCTTTATTACAATGCGCGCCNTGGCAAGAAGTCAACACTCTGCGTTTGGTGGAAGATGTTCAACAAATGTTGTGACCAGAGGATTTCAGATTTAGCTTTCTAAAGGAACAGAGCTGTACCACAACATTTACAAACAGCTCCAGTTACAACTGCGTAACACCAGCCAGCATTCAGAAGCTGTGCCAGGAAGCTCTCCACGTTGCTACACTCCCTCATTAATAGCATTCTGCCAAGCTGCCCTCTGGGACAAAATTATTGTAGAGTGGTTAAATGTCTGCTTGTGGAGGAAAGCTTTATTTTACCGTTTAACCGCAGTCTGACTCGAATTCCAGCGCACAAACCAGGAGGTACCTGGGATGCATTATAGCTGCATCTGGCTAGATTTTCTGGCCCTACAAAAGACCACAGACATGAGTGAGATTGATTTATTGATCTCCTCTCCCTCCCACAGCTTACACAAGCAGTGGCAACAAGCTACTCCCACACACACACCTGCATCTTGATTTACCACATATATGTTACAACAAGCAACACTAAAATCACACCCACCTTTTCTTTAGCCTTCCAAAGCTCCTAACCAAAACAGCTTTATCAAGACAAGATATTTCTCTGATAAGAAACCCCTTATATAAAGTATATCTGTTGAAGTAGAATAGGGAATATCTAAGAGAAGACCATTGTTTTATATGCTGAGAGTGGGAGAGCAGCCTCAGTATGTCCCACTGCTGACCTCTTTTGTGCAATGATCTCCTTTTGTAAAGTAGGTCTGCAACTGCTTTATATTTTTCTGTCTCAATATTCAGTAGTTATTACTGTGAGAAGGGAAAAATAAACAAAGCCCAAACTGACACAGTGCAACACCAGCCAGAGAAGAGTTTCTCCTAATGGCACAAACCAGAATGAGCAATAAAGACCAGGCTGTCTGCATCCAATACAGATCCCATGTGTGTTTTAATAACAAAGGATAAAAATCACTGGGTTTCCCTCCTGTATTGAAATACTAGATTATAAAAAATAATGACTAGAGCAACAAGATATAGCCAGGGGGAAGTTCTAGGAGAGGTTTCTGTTGAAACGAGACAGACATCATACAATGAGACAGAGTCCTTGTCTGAACCTTTTAAAAGATGATTTTAATCTTGTTCATACACTCAAACTACTGAGCAAAGGAATTGTACTAGTTAAAAACTACTATCCTTTGGTGTTTGGCTGTTCTACAAATGTAGCAACGTTTTTAAGCCAGAAAAATCTCATGACATATGCTCAGTGAATTTCAGTTCTTTGTGTTTTTCATTTCAATTATGTGAAAGCAAGGAGCACCTTGCTTATGAGGAAAGGCTGAGAGGGCTGGGACTGTTTAGCCTTGGGAAGAGGATGCTCAGGAGGATCATACTGATGAGTGTAAATAACTGAGGGGAGGATACAAAGGGGACAGAGCCAGGCTGTTTTCAGTGGTGCCCAGTGACAGGACCAGAGAATGTGGGCAAAAATGAAACACTGGAGGGGTCATCTGAACATCAGGAAACATTTCTATTCATGGTAAGGGTAATCAAGCATTGAAATAGGTTGCCCAGGGAGGTTGTAGAATATCCATCCTTCGAGATATTACAAAAAACTGTCCTGGGCAACTGTGTGGCTCTGCTTGACCGGGAGGGGGTAGAGAAAATTAACTCCAGAAATCCCTTCCAACCTCACCCATCCTGCAATTCTGTGATCTGTCATTCTGTGAAGGTGGTTGCAATGCATCAGGGAGTTTTCTTCATGATTCTGGTGCTACAGAAGGGGAGACTAAAGATATATCTGCACTGGTAAACTGATTCATGCCTTCCACTCTGAATCACTGTTGTCTTAGCACCCACACACACCACAAGTTTATGCAAATGGTGTTGGAGCAAATGTGGTTTTCTTAGAAAATGAGACAAGATATACATGATTGGCCTATGCCAGGCTTATATTCATGTGTTCCACCTGCGCTAGGTGTGACTTTCAGTGTGCTCTGGTGTAGTGAGGGACTCCCTTGTGCTCTCCCGGATCAGTCAGAAGCGCAAACTAAAATTGTGTGCTAAAAATTCTTACATTTTAGCAAAAGAAAAGTGGTGTTTCTTGCACTATTGTGATTGGGTGCACATTGCTTGGCTTCTGACGAGCAGGACAGTGGGGTCTCAGTGCCCCAATGGCTCTGACACAGGAATAGGTGGGCACAAGTTGGGTCAGAGCAGCTGCCAGTGAAGCTCTTTGATGTGGCTGTCAGCACACACATAGGTGAGAGAAAGTGACCATTACAGTTCCTTCTTTTTTACACACGTAGATTTATGTCATAACCTTTTTGCTTGTAGGGAATTTGTGTGAAAGTGAAGAATGACTGTTACAATAGGTGAATATTCCAACCACTCTCCCGTTTCTCCATCCAGAACACCAAGCATGTGGCACTTTGAGAAAGGAGAAACAAAACCCCCTCAACAGATAACATATGGACTTGCAGAATAGTATTGCCCTTAGTATGGTTTGCACAAATGTGTGAGATTTTCCTATGAATGGGAGATCACCATATGTAAATTATGAGGATCTTGCTTGCAAAATAGGAAACTCAACAAGTCCATAAAAAGTATTTGAGCTCAAGTTTTTTTCTGAAGGACAATTATCAATTTTGAGACTTAGGTCTACTTTTCCCTTTTACTCCCACTATTAATTTGTTTTGCCGAAGTCCTATCTGATGAATGTGACCAAAGTAAAGAAAATAGTGCAAGTAAATATGTATGAAAAATATGGTTGGATGTATCATCAGCATGGTGGAGGATAGACTGAAACACTCTTAGGTTTCTTCTGTTTCTGCAAATTTCCCTAATTTGCTGTTAAATGCACAGAGCTGATGCTTCCTAGTTATGCAGTTTCACTTCTGTCACTTGTATAATTAACAAAATGGATGCAGAAAGTGCAAAGAACTCTTGTGATTTTTGCAAGGAGGCTTCTGGAAACCTGAGGAGACGTGATGAAGCAAGCACTGCAGTAATAGTAGGGTTGCCACTTCAGACAAGCCAAACACCAGAAAGAGGAGAGCATTATTCAATATATTGAATCCTTACCCATTGCTAATTTTATCTCAGCCAAATCAGGTTTTAAGGCTGAACAGAGGAAAATGAGATGATTTCTGGACTTTGATGTTCCTCACTCTGTGTAGGAGATCAGACCATGGTAGTAAAAAGAAAATTAAAAAAGAATCAGGTAAGGATAGAAAAGTGCTTACATCAATTTTGCTTGTCAAGATTTTTGTTAATCAGAATGTAATTGTCAATATACATCTCGAAACATTTTTAAATTAGAATTCGAGCAATGCAAGTACATCCATGTACCACTTGTTCTGGTTACAGAGTTAAGCATCATTCTAAAATAAACAGAATATTGTGGAATTGTAGGGAAAAAACCCCAAAAAGTTGAACAATGAGGTTTTCCCTTTTTCTCTCATCTCTTTCTATGAGCCAAACACATATTGGAAAGATTTCAAGATTTCAGTTCTCATGTTTTGTTTTTGCATGACTTAGCTCTGAGCACCCAGAATACTTTAGAAACAGCAATAAATAACGTAATCTTTACCCCAGGTGAAACTAGATTATGTACATATCCACCACAAATAACAGGGAAACTTATCAGACACGACAGTGATTCGGCCCCATGGAGCACTAACAAGAACCTAAATTAGCAAAGACCAAGCCACAATTCCCAGACAAAATTCTCTCAGGGAGTAGAATTTGCAGGAGCTTCCAATGAAACAGATGGGAAGGAAATTTCATATTTCCCAATAATATCAGGTTAAACTAGCACTTGGTGTA